>SKCR01054189.1:0-50150 GCA_019454045.1 Zanthoxylum bungeanum | reverse complement strand
GAGAGGGTGGAAGCTTATACTGAGGCTTTATATTATAGTGCTTGATCATATATTCTATTATCTATGAGTTTAGTGTTGGACATTTATGACCCATATCGTCCCTATTTGTACAGATCATGGTGTTGTTGTACAAATTAACTACGTGACAAAGGAAATTGCTCTCTTATCATTTGTGATTAGATCACCAAGATGTATAAATGATAGGAGGTCCTTATGATTAGTACCTGGATTGAGATGATATGAGACAATATCAATCCACGAAGGTTTAATCATTAAATATCCCTAGTAAGAGTATTATCGAGATTGGACATCGATAATGCATAAAAGACTAGTATTACACTTGTGCACGTTGTGAGGGCTTAACGGCATAGTTCTCATATATTTGGGTATAGGATACTCATGCAAGTGTAGTAGAAGGTTGTGTTTTACCGATGGTACGAAAACCAGCTTCGCTCAGGATAAACCCCTCGGAATTCCATTGGTAGTATGACTATGTGTCTATGGAAGTCCGAAATCAGGGTAGGTGTATTTGGTCTTAACCTGAGACTTGCACCGCTAATACTTGCGACAATCAATATACTTTGGTTTTAGGTCGTCCAGGGCTTTAATAGGTTCTGTGTACACCTCTGCTGGGTATATTGAGAATCGTAGTGTATTGGGTGTGATGTCAAGATGGAAGTATCACTCCAGTCATAGTGGAGATGATGGTCACGTAGGATAAGGAAATGGTTCTCTTATGTACTGCAGTCATCGGGATAAAATGACTAGGTCATGTTATCCGATATAGAGACTAGTTACCAGAGATCCGATATGTGCTTCGTACGGGGCAGATACATTTCCAACCCCAGGCCTTGCACGTGACATCCGATACTGTATCGAAATACGCAATATTACGTATACTATGCCTGATATAGATCACATATTCCTGTAAGGATATTTCTGAAGAATTGGGTAGGCATGGAGCTTTTCTAGAAGCCAACATTGTCTTGTAAATCAGTAAAAATGTAGTACTAGGTACTTACGTGTTCGGATAGTCCGACGACCGAATTTACTACCAACATATCCGGGGATCTCATGGGTCGCTTCCCGAATATTCACCGATGACGTATGACTCGCACTTTTTTAATCTGGGATTAATTAGATGAGAGAGAAAATTAATCTGGGATTAATTACGGAGATATTTTATCTGGGATAAAATATCATTTAAAGAGAGATAAGATTAATTTGGAATTAATCGATAAAATAATATATTCGATATTTTATACGAAATTGGATTTCGACGCGGAATTGAAATTATATTTTAATTCGGGCGAACGAGTTAATTTAGAATTAATTCGTTAGCGACGTGAATAGTGATTTCACTAGGCATAATCATTTAATTACGTCGCAACGGAAAATTCGTTAATTTGGAATTAGCGAACCCGAGCCCGGGATTATTTACGAGCGCATTCGCATTTCGAATTCGAGTGCGGCATGCAAGTCACATCAAGCGTCAAATCATTAGTCACATCAAGCGTCAAATCACATGTCACTTTGAGTGATGTGACAACTTGTCACTTGATTGATTGATGGTGGTAGATGGATAAGCTTAATATTGTACTTGTTTGACTTTTTGAAAATCAAATATTTGGTATATGTTTAATTGTTTTTGGAAATCAATTAACATATACACATTTTCCATCTCTCTCTCTCTCTTTACAGTTTTGGAGCCAAATTCATTCTCTCTCTCTCACGGCCACATGCCACTTTCTTCTTCTGTTTTCTCTGGTTTGACCGAGACCATGGAGAAGCTATGGAATTTTTTTGGCAAAATTCCTAAGTGCTAGCACACCATTTGAGTCTTGCGAAGGTGATAGGGAAACCCACTTGTGAGCAAGGAATCACATCACGAAAGCTTGGAGCTTGGAAGATGATCCATGGCCGATTTTTTGGAGATCAAAAACACTCACTGCCGTGAGCCTTGGAGGACTTTAAAGGGCTTAAAACTTTTTTTCTTCGCCTCATCGCCTCAACCGATCGATGTAAGTATTCCGCAACTTCCTCGTGTATTCGCATGTATGTTTCTTGCTGGATGCGATCCTCGGGACTTAGAGATTTCCCAACAATGGTATCAGAGCGAGTAAAAGCATGAAACTTTGATTTAGGATTAAAATTGGGTGAAATGTATTTGAGCAGGATTTGATGAAATTGGATGATTGAGTATGCTTAAATGTAGTTTAATTGAAGTTTGATTGGATCAATTTCATGATATATTGTTTGGAACAATTTTGCCCAAAATCATGGCTTGGCCGAATGATGAACTTGCCCTAATGTCTTGGAATTTTTTATTTTTGATTCATTGGATGACTTGAAATCAATTGGGATGATGATTTAATGTTGAATTGGATTCAATTGGATTGGATTTAAAATTGGACATAAAATGCCCTCAATTGCCGAGACTAAAAGCATGTATGGGTTTGATTTTTGATAAAATGTGTTGGACATGTTTTGTTGTTAATAAGCATAATTAATTAGGCTAATTTATGTTTTGGAAATGTTAATTTGTTGATTAATTATGGCAATACACTTTAGGTTAATTAAATATGAATTTGGAATTTTTGTAGTTTAATTAATTGGGCTTAAATTGGATTTGGGCTTGTAAAGTTGTAAATGGGCCTAAATGGGCTTGGTTGTACCAAGATGGGTTTAGGCTAAATTGGTTGGATCCAATTGGGCCCAAAACCGTTTCCATAAAGTCCAATTATGACTCATGGACCTTTATTTTAATTGGGCCTAATTGATTTCTATGCTTATGGGGTTATTCCTTTGATTGGGCTTTGGTTATTGGGTTTGACCCAAGTTCACTAAAAGTCCATGCCTTAAGAATTTAAACCGTTGGACGTTAATCGGGGTTTGAGACCCGTAACGATTAAATTTGGAATTAAGTCGTAAAGGTTCGTTAATAAAGTGTAATATTTAATTTGGAATTAAATAGTGGATTAGTATTAAATACATATTAAATTGGATTTAATGTTGTAGTTTAATTTAATTAAAGAATTCGTACTTTGAGTACTTATTCGCAAAATGATTTTGACTGGCGCAAAATCAAATCGTTGTTTGAACATTGGATGGTCATTAATTATCAGATTAATTAA
This sequence comes from Zanthoxylum bungeanum, assembly GCA_019454045.1. Lineage (NCBI taxonomy): Eukaryota > Viridiplantae > Streptophyta > Magnoliopsida > Sapindales > Rutaceae > Zanthoxylum > Zanthoxylum bungeanum. The sequence goes on along the minus strand of SKCR01054189.1, from coordinate 47,016 downwards.
TGGATTAGATTGATTGATAAAATGCTTGTGTGAATACATGGTTGCGATGCATGAATATGTATGTCGGATGGATATTAGATGGGTGGGGAAATTTTGGAAATTATTGTAATAAATTTAGAATTTATTAATTGGACCTGCGAGTCCAGCCTATTACCTCCTTACTCTATGTATTTATTATCTCACATATTCCCCTCAATGTAAATGAGGTTTCTTTATAAGTGTTATGTAACGTGTAGAAGCAAATACTTGTGCTAGCGGGAGAGAGGAACGCGAGAGATTTGATCTAGAATCTATGTGTAAAGTATCCATCTGCATATCATTATTATTTTATTTTACGCGCCTTATTATGTGTTTAGAATGCATGTTTAAGGGTGTATGATGATGAGACCTTAACAAAGATAATAAATTGGTTGCCAATTTGCACGCGAAAAACCCTCACAAAATATTAAGCGTTTTTCCTTCCATTGAGTGATTCTTACTCAAGATCCAAGACTGGCATTGGTTTGTTGGCCAAAGTCAAGGCCTTTGTCCGTCGAGGATGTGTTTGAATCATGAAGGCTTTGTTTCATATTGGTGTCTTGTCCAAGTTGTGGTTTGTTGGCCAAAGTCAAGACCACTTCTTGTCCATCGAAATTGATTACGAAGCTTTCCAAGGTCAATGGGTCACGCTTAACTGGGATCACTAAGTTTGTTGTGCCAAAGCCAAGGCTTAGTTGATTCAGAGGAAAAAGGTTAGGTAATATATTGGATATATTGGCATATATAAGATATATGTTTCAGACTTGGATGTCCCCCTACTGGATCTAGGAATTGGATGAGATCCAATTGATCTTAGAGATCTACCTAGTTAATTATCATACAATTTGTTGGCCAAAGTCAAGATTGTGTTACATTTAACGGGATCCTAGCCCACTAGGAAACAATGTTTGAACATTGGATGATCAATTGGGAATGATGATTTAAGTTCGTACTTTGAGTACTTATTCTTAAACGAGTTGTACTCGCGCAAAATCAAATTGTTGTTTGAACATTGGATGATCACTTTATTCAGATTAATTAATTGGATAAGATTGATTGAATAACATGCTTTGTTTGAATACATGGATGGTTTTGAATGAATAATGTATATCTGATGGATATTAAAAAGGAAAGGGAATTTTGGAAATTGTTGTAAATTTAGAATTTATTAAATTGGACCAACGTGTCCAGCCTTATCTCTCTTGATTCTTTGTAATTCTCTTCTCACCTAATTCCCCTCAATGTTAATGAGGTTTCTTTCATTGTATTATGTAATTGGGTAGAAGTAAGAATAGTGCTAGCCGGGGAGAGGAAATTGAGTGATTTGTTCTAGGAACAATCTGTGAGATATCCATCCGCATATCCTTATTAATTTATTTTCACGCCTTATTATGCTTTTAGAATGAATGCTTAAGGTGTATGATGAGACCTAACAAAGATAATAAATTGTTGCCAATTTACGCGAAAAACCCTCAACAATATTAAGTGTTTTCCTTCCATTGAGTGATTCTTACTCAAGATCCAAGATTGGCACTGGTTTGTTGGTAAAAGTCAAGACCTTTGTCCATCGCGGATGTGTTTGAATCATGAAGGCTTTGTTCCATATCGTATGTCTTGTCCAAGTTGTGATTTGTTGGCCAAAGTCAATATCACTTCTTATCCATCGACATCGATTACGAAGCTTTCCAAAGTCAATGGGTTCCGCTTAACTGGAATCATTAAGCTTGTTGTGCCAAAGCCAAGGCTTAGTTGATTCAGAGGAAACATGTTAGGAAAATATATTGGCATATATATTGTATTTATGTTTCGGACTTGGAGGTCCACCTACCGGATCTAGGAATTGGATGAGATCCAATTGATCTTAGAGATCTACCTAGTTAAATATCATACAACTTATTGGCCAAAGTCAAGGTTGTGTGTTATTTAACGGGATTCTAGCCCACTAGGAAACTAGGTTTCCTGAGTACTCAAGAGAGGGTTAGAGGCTCGCCGAAAAATAGTGGGAGGCTAAATTGAATTTGCAATTTCTTTCAAATACTTAGCTTTACGCGCTTTTAAATTTATTTCATCAATTATTTATTAGTTGGACTAATATATTATTATTTTCTTGTAACAGTTAGACTGTACCCATACATCATTAATCGAATAGTTGGATTATTGCGATTAAGATGACAGGAAAGTTAAGCATTAGGATATTATCATGGCGACAACGTCTTTATGGCACAACTTTCAAGACTGGGATATGAATCTCAGAATTGTTCTGGGATCCGAGAAGACTCTACTCTACACTATAGAGTGACCTTTTGGGCCTAAGCCCCGACCTGATCAGTTGCTTGAGCTAGAGCTTTGGAAGACTCATAGCGATGACAATGTGACTACTCATTCGGTAATGCTTGCCGCTATGACTCCACAATCCCGTCGTTAAAACAATGGGTTGGATCCGTTGAGCACCATGTGTCACAGATTATTGCTAACATTGAGCAACTCGGACAGATTGCAAAGATCTACACCGATCTAATCTTAGATTACAAAGATATAAGTTGCAGAAGAAGCTCTTCCACGCTCGCATGTCAGAGGGTACATCTTGACCGGCGTAAACACACATGTACAACGCAAGCGCATGTATCGTTCAAGTAGTATAAAAATATCGATCCCACGAGGACTTAATATCTAATCTATTAATTTTATGAGGTCAAATGATTACTAGTATCTAACAGAATATTGGATTGATTTGAAATGGTGACGATTCTAAATTTAAAAACAAGTAAATAAAATTGTTCGAAAGTAGATTTAAGAAAATTCAATATTAAAAACTATCTAGGGTTGTGATTTCTTCCAATAACATTTAAAAGATGAAGTGGTTATTTTATGTTTGTGTAATAAATCGGTTTACTAACCTGTAACACTAAATTATGCAAAAGCCTCTGTCGATGGTCAGATGCAAATACCCAGTTTAACCCAATTGAACCATATGTCTATGTCAACCAAATTATCTAGATTCATTAAGTTTAAGTTCCAATTATGGCTACCCCCGCCCGACAGGTATATGTCTATCCTGTAAGGAAATCTATTAAAGGGGTATATATCCAATTATGAAACCTAAAATTCCTTTGTCAAGTTTATTTTAGATTTACCATATCAATCTTATTAATGGCCAATTTAACAACACGCATTAAGCTTAAGACTTAATAAGTAAACCTTTAAATTACCCAAACTATAAAATAACCCCTTATAAAACCGGTGATATTGGATTTCATCACAACCTAGATAACTGGCTTAGTTACGACCACATATTTACGGGTAGTAAAAACTTAAATAAAAAAAGACGGAAAGTAAATATGAAATTAAATACTGAAAATTAAAAGCTGAAAAGTAAATGTGAAAGTAAATTGCAAAAAGTAAATTGCTGAAAAGAAAATGCTGAAAGTAAATTGATGAAAGTAAATTGCTGAAAAGTAAATAAAGTAAAAGTAAAATAAAAGAAAATGCTGAGGTAAAAGGATCCACTTTTATTACTTCTATTTTAGATATCTCCCTTAATATAATATATTAACTTTGCATGATAATTACCAACCAGCCATATAGGCGGTATCCAGATTAAGTCAAATTAAAATTAATTACCAACCCACCAATCAGGCGGTATCCAGTTTAGTCAGGTTAAACCAATTTAAATAATTACCAACCGACCAATATGACGGTATCCTCGTTAAGTCAGGTTTTAACTAGTTTATATATTATAATTAAGGAGATTAATCTAAATATTAGTAATAAAAGTTTTACCTTTTACCCCAGCAAAGGGGAGTTACCTCCTCATTACTGAAAAGTAAAAACTGAAAAGTAAAGAAAGAAATTGCGAAAGCGGAAATTAATTACTGAAAGCTATAAATAAACAAACAATATACAATCTTCTTAGTATTCTTAAGGAATTCCTTAGAACAAAGTATGAATTTTACAAATGAAATGGCTTGGTATTTATATGCAAAATTTTGCCTCCATCAAATCATCTACCAAATCAATATTAATTGCTCCACTAATTGCTCCACTAATTGCTCCACTAATCTCTTATAATGTTTGGTGATGATTTGATAATTTTTATTATTTATTTATTAATTTATTTTTTGCTTTGAAAATGATTGAAAGTGACTTTAATAATTACACACAACACACTTCTGGATAGTTCATCAATTTCGGGCATGAAATCTTCAGAATTCGAAATTATTTTGTTTTTGAAAGCTGTAGAACTTTGAGTCTTATTTAATCTAAAACTTGAATTAGCTCAATCCGATATTGGAGTAAAAAGTTATGCCCAAAATACGACAGATGCACAAAACTGGAATTTCCAAAACTGCACTTCGTTAAAACGCCCTTTCAAGTTTCCAATCTCCAAAATTAATATGTCAAGTCCAATTTTGCCCTTATTTAACCTATATTTTGTCCTAAATGATTTCATTGTGTCCCAATATTATTTTATCTGCAAAATAAACTAAAACACATCAAAACGTTCATCAAACCCGAGAAACTAAACAAAATATTAAGTAAAAGGGGCGGTAAAATTGATATATTTTCCGCTCATCACACCCCCAAACCTAACATTTTGCTAGTGCTCGAGCAAAACAATAAAATAAAATAAAAGAAACAATTAAAATTAAACTAAGCCACTTTCGTAGGGATCACTGTTGCATTTAGCATATGCAACATGCCTTTAAACCCCTAGGTGTCCCTAGTGGACGAGTTGTAGTCTCGTGAGGGCTTACAGCAACGATACCCACAAACGTTTTACAAAAGTAAAAAGATAATAAGACTATTGCACACAAAGCAAAAAGACAAGAGAAAATAGAATAAAAAGTTTGTGATTAATCAGGTGAAACTTCTACTCCAAGTCAATAGTGTTTTGTTTCATTCTAATTACCGAATAAGTAAATTCTCCGATTATTTTTACCATTCTCCATATTAACAGTCGACAAAATATTATCAACTCATTTTTGCCCACAACAGTCACAAGTGTAGTTGATAAGAGAGTAATATTTGTATCCTAAAGTTTTATCAGAATTCACATCTTTTTGCAGCAATGGAATAATTTTTCTGATTTTTTTTTCTTTGATTTTTGATTTTATTTTTATTTATATACAATATCTTCAGTCTATGTAGCGAGCTTTGGGTCGATGACTCCCTAACCAGTTGGCTTTAGGGCACCAGGTGTTAAGACACCCCTACAGACTTAATTACTCAGACTTCAGATATATATATTTTTGCAGCATCTTTGATTCATGTAACGAGTTTTTGGCCAGTGACTCCCAAACTAGTTGGTTTTAGGGCACTGGGTGTTAAAACACCCTTACAGACTTAATAACTCAGATCTCATATGTTTTTTTTTTTACTCCATTACTTTTTTAGATGCTTCCTCCAATTAAACTAGAGCACTGAATATTACAAACTTTTCAATTTTAGTTCATGTTCGTATGTTTCTATGTATGTTGATAATATCTGATAACTAAACATATGAAGATCCATTTTAGTCAATTTTATGGAGAATTTACAAATTAAATAATTCAAAAGGAAAGAAACAATAATTAACTTGTTCCGATATAGGTTTGAGATACGTATCAGGAGTGGAAACTCCTTACTCAGCTATCTCTCACCAATTTCACCCTTATAGTCAAAATACAAACACAAAAACACAAATTTTTTTTGTAGTTTTTGAAACTTTTTCAATTTTTTTTTGTATTTTTCTAAAAAATTGGACTAAAAATAAAAACACAACACACAAACTAAAAACAAGGTACTGATCAACTAATTTCCTCCCCCAAACCTAAATGAGATATTGTCCCCAATGTCTTAAACAGCAGAAGAAGAGTTTAGAAGATAGTACCTGGTTAGCTGAAATTCTACAGGAAATTAAAGGTTAAGATCCAGATTAATCTGACGCCTCTTACCACGATCGTCCTCGGACCAATTTATCTTTGAAAGGATAGGGTCAACTTTTGGTTCATAGGCTAATAGTTGGTCAATTACATCCGGAGCAGTTCTGGCAGTAAAGAGTAGTTCTTTCAAAGGTTTTGACACGAACCCATTTCTCTGAGCATCATCAAGAAACACACAAAGAAAATCATAAAATCCATCAACGTTAAACAGCCCAATTGGTTTCTGGTGTATGTTCAGGTTCGCCCAAGATAGCACTATAAAAATTTTCTCCAATGTGCCCAAGCCACCTGGCAAAGCGATAAAAGCATCAACACGGTTAATCATTTCTACCAGTCGTTCAGACATACTTAGCACGATCAGTTCCTCTCCGTTTGATGATCTAATAAGATTTGACTCTGCCAATGGTCTTGGGATGATTCCCAAAACATGACTGTCTCATTCCTGTACGGCCTTTGAAACAATCCCCATTAGTCCAAGATTTCCTCCGCCATATATTAAGTGCATATTCCTTGCTGCTAAGACTCGACCCAATTCATGTGCCGCCTCTACGTATTGTGGCTTAGTACCAACACTACTACTGCAAAACACACAGATGTTTTCAACTCGTCTTCTTGAAGTGGCTTCCATTTTTTTTATGTATTTCTTTCTCAACTCTGGATGCCTTCAAAAGTGCAATGACGGGCTGAATTTGTAGTACCTGAAAAGGGTGAGTAAAAATAGCACAAGTATCTTCCAGAGGACGATTAGTAGCGAAATAATATCGTGATAGTCAAAAACGTCTGGATCCTGTCGGAGAAAACAAAAGAAAAACTACAAAATAAATCACAATTATTAAGAAAAGACAAAGAGATATAATATTTACAAGAAAAGTAACGGCTTGATTAACGTCTAGCGTCAGGGACAAGCTTCCCATCCAATTTTCTTATAAATTGGCAAACAATGTCTTTTTGAGTCAGATTCCCGAGACTTAACAATTGTCTTTCCTTTTGGAATTGTGCATATAACATGGGAATTTCATGATACACATCCACTGGGATGCGTCTCAAGAGTTTTAGATATGTCATCCAAAGACTCCTTACTCAAGCCATCCCTAATGAAATTAATCTTATCTTCACGGTTATCAGACACCATTCCTAAAGAACGACAACGAGTATTACAAAACATGCGAGCACATTTATAACAAACACACATTCTTTTGGCTCTTCTTTTTTTAGCATAGGTGCTCCTTCCTAAGCCAGACAGATGTGAAATAAAAGAGTCAGAAGACTCACCTGCCAATCGGACCCGTGCTTCAATAATCCATCGAAGGTCAGTAGGAATACCTTTGATCATCAGTAGTCTCATCCGTTCCAAGCGAGCTTTGTAGACTTTCATCAGAGATTTTTTAGGGAGAGAAGGATATTGCTTGTGAAGATTTGCGAGAACTTCTTCCATCCTGAAATGTCTTCATCTGCAAAAACTAAACACACCAAATTAAATCACACATAAATCACAATATATACAAAAATTGCATGGGTTGCCTCTCTGCGAGCGCTAAGTTTAAAGTCGTCAGCTAGACATGACTTCTCGAACGTTAGCTGGATCTGAAAGTGTGACACTTTCTTTTTGTCGCTAAAATGATTCTCCCCAATAGTGCTTGACACGCTTATTTTTAACCTTGAAAGTTTTGTTGGAGTCAGGATCATGTATCTCAACGGCTCTATCTGGTAAAACTTTGGTGATCACAAATGGACCTGACCACCGTGATTTTGGCTTCCATGGGAAGAATTTCACCCTTGATTTGTTATAACAGTACCTTCTGCCCTGGTTCCAGTTGTATGCGCACTGACTTCTCATCATGTCTTTTCTTGCCTTTTTCTTTGCACAATTTGGCATTCTCAAAAGGCTGTATGTGAAATTCCTCATATTCGTTGAGCTGATGGAACTTTTTCTCTTCTGTTGCTTGTAGTGCAAGAATAGGTTCTTTCAGTGCAAAAGACGCTTTATCTTTAGGCTCCACAGGCAATTGACATGTTTTAAGTTTGTCAGTAGAACTTTGTATTGCATTGGAGTTCTGAATGGTACTGTGTATCACATCAAGTCTGAAACATTCATCCTTCTTTTCATCATCTAAGAAATTCATGGCCTTGAAACATTGAATGTTACTTCTTGGTCTTGTACCCTAATGGTTAATTCTTCTTTTTGTACATCAATAATGGTTCGACCTGTAGCCAAGAATGGTCTCCCAAGGATGATTGGCACGTCTGCGTCTTCCTCCATATCAAGGACAATAAAATCTGCTGGGAAAATGAATTTGTCAACCTTGACCAGCACATCTTCAACTACACCTCTCAGAAATACGAGCGTTCTATCAGTAAGTTGTAGTGAGACTGAAGTTGGCATTGTTTCTCTAATTTGTAATTTCCTGAAAATAGAAAAAGGCATCAAGTTAACACTAGCACCTAAATCACACAGAGCCTTACCGAAGTCATGTTCTCTTATGGTGCAAGGAATAATGAAACTGCCATGATCTTTCAACTTTGGGGGAAGTTTCCTCTGAATGATAGCGCTGCATTCTTCTGATAATGCTACTGTCTCGTAATCTCCCAATCTCCGCTTTCGTGAAAGAATGTCTTTCATGAATTTGTCATAGGTGGGCATTTGTTCCAACGCTTCTGCAAATGGAATGTTGATATGCAGCTTTTTAAAGATCTCCAGGAACCGAGAAAACTGCTTGTCCAATTTGTTCTTCTGAAGATGTTGGGGAAAAGGTGGAGGTGGAATGATTTGTTCTTTTTCCTTTTCTTCTTTTTCCTCCATCTGTTGCTGTGTTTCTTTTTAGAACTTTCTCAGTAGCTGTTTTGGCTCCAACATCTTTGTTGATTTCAGTACCGCTTTTTAACATGATGGCATGACATTGCTCCTTCCCAATGTTCCTTGGATTTGGCTCTGTGTTGCTAGGAAGGTTACCTGGCGGTCTGTAACTCTGAGCATTTGCCAGTTGTCCAATGTGATTCTCCAGTGCTTTAATAGAAGCAGATTGACTTTGAATTAATGCTGCTTGGGATTGAAACATAGCATCATATCTTGCTGCTTGAGATTAAAACATAGTATCATATCTTGCTGCTTGAGAGTCGTGTTTTGCTTCTATCTTTTTCAAGTGGGTCAACACTTCTGTTATTCCTGATTCATTTGCCTGCTCCTGGCTTTTGTTATGTTGCTTGAATTCAGGTGGTGGATAGTTCTGTTGTTGGCCTGAATTGTTCCTCCATGATAAATTAGGATGATTCCTCCACCCTGGGTTGTAGGTGTTGGAATATGGATTGTTCCACTGTCTGTTGAAATTATTGACATAATTCACCGTTTCTTTATGTTGTTTCGACGCTGGTGCTCCTCCATATGGTGAACTTGTGGATCCAGTGGTAAGAGTCTCCATGAATTTGCATATCTGATCTAGCTTGGTGTTGACCGCTGTGTTGGCTCCACTTTCATAAATTCCTGTAATTCTTTGGATCATGCTCCTTTCTGTTGGCCATAAGGAATTATTGTTGGCCATTTCTTCGATTAGGTCCCAGGCTTGATCTTCTCATTTCACCATTAAAGCTCCTCCAGCAGCAGCATCGATTGTGGTTCTCATTATTCTAGAAAGCCCATTATAGAATGTTTGGACTTGAAGCCATTTTGGAATCTCATGGTGAGGACATTTCCGAAGCAAATATTTATACATTTCCCAAGCTTCGCAGAGGGATTCTGAATCTTGTTGTACAAAGGATGTGATGTCATTCCTCAGTTTTCCGGTTCTGGCTGGTGGAAAATACTTTGCAAGAAATTTGGTGGCTAAAGTGTTCCAAGTTGTGATGGAACCTGCTGGTAGTGAATGTAGCCAAGCTTTTGCTCTGTCCTTCAAGGAATATGTAAAAACTCGCAGTCTCATTGCTTCTTCTGATGTTTTGTTGTAGTTGAAAGTGCCGCAAACTTCCAGGAAGTTACTGATGTGGGCATTAGGATCTTCAGTTGTATTCCCCCAGAACTAAACTGACTGCTGAATCATCTGAATGCATGTTTTGATGTCACACGCATTTGCTAGTAAGGGAGGAAGTATAATACAGGAAATGAGTCTATCAACCACCGGAATGGTTCTGTCTCGAATGGGAATCGGTGGTGCAACCTCCAACGGTTCAGGTTCCATGTTGACTAAAGCTTCTTGGCCTTCTCGCCTTTCCCTTCTCAACTGTCTGATGGTTCTTTCAATTCTGGGTCAAGCGGTCGAGTTCAAAGCTTATGGTTCGTCTCATGTAGTTTCTGAGAACCTGAAACACAAGAAAACAAAAACAATAAGTAAAAAGAAATTAGATACAAGTAACGTATCTAACCCCTAAACTAATAGTAAAAGATAAATAAGTCCCGGCAACGGCGCCAAAAAGTGACCGGCGTAAACACACACGTATAATGCAAGCGCATGTATCGTTCAAGTAGTATAAAAATATCGATCCCACGAGGACTTAATATCTAATCTATTAATTTTATGAGGTCAAATGATTACTAGTATCTAACAGGTTGTTGGATTGATTTGAAATGGTGACGATTCTAAATTTAAAAACAAGTAAATAAAATTGTTCGAAAGTAGATTAAGAAAATTCAATATTAAAAACTATCTAGGGTTGTGATTTCTTCCAATATCATTTTAAAGATAAAATGGTTATTTTATGTTTGAGTAATAAATCGGTTTACTAACCTGGAACACTAAATTATGCTAAAGCCTCTGTCGATGGTCAGACACAAATACCCAGTTTAACCCAATTGAACCATATGTCTATGTCAACCAAATTATCTGGATTCATTAAGTTTAAGTTCCAATTATCGCTACCCCTGCCCGACAGGTATATGTCTATCCTGTAAGGAAATCTATTAAAGGGTTATCTATCCTCAAGGAAGATCGTTGGCTATTAAGTCTAAGGCTGAAACCTAAAATTACTTTGTCAAGTTTATTTTAGATTTACCATATCAATCTTATTAATGGCCAATTTAACAAGACACATTAAGCTTAAGACTTAATAAGTAAACCTTAAATTACCAAACTATAAAATAACCCCTTATAAACCGGTGATATTGGATTTCATCACAACCCCAGATAACTGGCTTAGTTACAACACATATTTACGGGTAGTAAAAACTTAAATAAAATAAAAGACATAAAGTAAAATGCTGAAAGTAAATTGCTGAAAAGTAAATGACGGAAAGTAAATGCAGAAATTAAATACTGAAAATTAAATGTTGAAAAGTAAATGCTGAAAGTAAATTGCAAAAAGTAAATTGCTGAAAAGTAAATGCTGAAAATGAAAGTAAATTGCTGAAAGAAAATTGCTGAAAATTAAATAAAGTAAAAGTACAATAAAAGAAAATGCTGAGGTAAAATGATCCACTTTTATTACTTCTATTTTAGATATCTCCCTTAATATAATATATTAACTTTGCATGATAATTACCAACCAGCCATATAGACGGTATCCAGATTAAGTCAAATTAATAATTAATTACCAACCGACCAATCAGGCGATATCCAGTTTAGTCAGGTTAAAACCAATTTAAATAATTACCAGCCGACCAATATGGCGGTATCCTCGTTAAGTCAGGTTTTAACTAGTTTATATATTATAATTAAGGGAGATTAATCTAAATATTAGTAATAAAAGTTTTACCTTTTACCCCAGCAAAGGGGAGTTACCTCCTCATTACTGAAAAGTAAAAAACTGAAAAGTAAAGAAAAGAAAGTGCGAAAGTGGAAATTAATTACTGAAAGCTATAAATAAACAAACAAGATACAATCTTCTTAGTATTTTAAGGATTTCCTTAGAAGAAAGTATGAATTTTACAAATGAAATGGCTTGGTATTTATAGGCAAAATTTTGCCTCCATCAAATCATCCACCAAATCAATTATTAATTGCTCCACTAATTGCTCCACTAATTGCTCCACCAAATCCATTATTAATTGCTCCACTAATCTCTTATAATGTTTGGTGATGATTTGATAATTTTTATTATTTATTTATTAATTTATTTTTTGCTTTGAAAATGATTGAAAGTGACTTTAATAATTACACACAACACACTTCTGGATGTATCATCAATTTCGGGCATGAAATCTTCAGAATTCGAAATTATTTTATTTTTCAACGCTGTAGATCTTTGAGTATTCTTTAATCTGGAACTTGAATTAGCTCAATCCGATATTGGAGTAAGAAGTTATGCCCAAAATACGACAAATGCACAAAATTGGAATTTCCAAAACTGCACTTCGTTAAAACGGCCTTTCAAGTTTCCAATCTCCAAAATTAATATGTCAAGTCCAATTTTTGCCCTTATTTGACCCATATTTCATCCTAAATAATTTCATTGTGTCCCAATATTATTTTATCTTCAAAATAAACTAAAACACATCAAAACGTTTATCAAACCCTGAGAACCTAACAAAATATTAAGTAAAATGGGCGGTAAATATAGATATATTTTCCTCTCATCACATCTGTTGAGCACCATGTGTCATAGATGATTGCTGACATTGAGCAAATCGGACAGATGGGCATAGTCTTCGAGGCTGAGACTTCAGTAGATTTGATCCTACAGTCTCTCCTCGACACTTGGAGTGGGTTCATCATTAACTACAACATGTTGAACCAAGACCAAACTCTTGAGAGTTGATGTCCACTCTGCGTGAAGCAGAAAAAGAGCTCCTTAAGGGCAATAAGTGTGAGGCGCACTATGCTTCAACATCTCAGACTCGAGGGCTTGGCCCAAGGCGACTAGAGGTGTTAAGAAGAAGAAGCATAAGAAGAAGGGCAAGGCCAAATCGTCAAAGGGTTCTGGGAAACCTAAGGAGAAATCCCAAGATGTTTGTCTGCAGTGCGGCAAGCGGGGTCACTGGAAGCGTGACTGCTGCGAGTACAAGGTACACATGAAGGAAATCAAAACGGGTAAGGACCGGCTTCATGTATGTTTGTTATAGAAATAAACATGTCTACTACTAGTTTTAAAATTTAGATTTTTTATTCTGGTTGTGGAACTTATATATGTAATGATGTGCAGTATCTGCAGATTGGCAGGAGACTGGCCTTAGGAGAGATTGACCTCCGCGTTGGAAATGAGACACAGGTCGCCGTTTTTACCGTTGGCACTTTTGTTTTGGAACTGCCCTCGGGGCATGTACTTAAACTACAGAATGTTATTATGTACCTAGTTTGACTAGGAATATTATTTATGTATCTATGTTAGCCCAATGTGGGTATACTTTTGTATTTCGAAACACTGTGTGTTTTATGTATAAAAATGATATGGAAATTTGCACTGCTGATGTAAATAATGGTCTATATATTTTGAATATGAATCAATCTCAAACATATAATGTAACAAACAAAAGGCTTAAAGTAAGTAACAAATATGAACTTACATGTGGCATTGTCGTATGAGACACATAAATAAGACACGTATATCCACACTTCGAAGAGTGGGCACTTGGACGAATTGATACAAATTCATATGACGTCTGCGAATCTTATTTATAGGCGAAGCCTAAATCACCTTTTAGCGGTAAAGGTGTACGTGCCACCGAACTGTTAGCCCTTGTTCATAGTGATGTTTGTGGGCCCATGACTAGCCAGGCTAGAGGTGGATATGAATACTTCGTAACCTTTACGGATGATGCATCGCGTTATGTTTATGGTATCTTATGAGACACAAGTCGACAATTTTGAGAATTCAAAGAGTTTCGACACGGAGTAGAAAAAAAAAAACCGACAAATATTAAGACAAATTACGGTCGGATCGTGCTGGCGATGCTAAGCAACGCGTTTCTTGATTACTTGAAAGAATATGGTATTCTTTCACAGTGGCTCCTCCAGGAACATCGCAATTAAACGGTGGTGTCCGAACGGAGAAACCGACTTTGTTAGAACAATGTAAGGTCTTGATGAGTCGCACAGAGCTATCTATTTCCTTCGGGGATATGCTGAACATGCATACTTAGTTTAATAAGGTTCCCAAATCTGTTCAACAGACTCCGTATGAAATAAGGACAGGAAAGAAACCGGGTTTCTCATTCCTAAGATTTGAGGTGCTGGGCATACGTAACGTTTGGAAGGTACCAACTTGAACCAAATCGGATAAATGCACTATTTGTAGGATAGCTAGAAACAAAGGATATTATTTCTATCACCCACAAGAGAACAAGTATTTGTTGCTCTACATGCGGTTTTCCTTGAGAAGGAATTCAAATGCATGAGTAATGGGAGGAAGTAAACTCGATGAAATCGAGTGATATTGTTCCTCGCAAGATGTTGGAAATCTAATAACCATGTCCCAAGATCAAAAACCAAGCAAGATATATATAAGAATGAATTAGATTGAAGTAATGGCGGAAACAATACTCACAAAAAACCAATGTGGATGCTATGGATGAAGCAAAATTACTCCTTTGTGCAGTGAAGAATTCGCCCAACCAGTGAAGAGAAGCTCCAAGCTTGATTTGATCCTTCCAAGCTCTAAGATGAGTTTCCCATATCACCTTGTATGATCCCTTGATGTTGCTAGCCAAACTTAGTTATTAAAGTTCCAAACTTGTACACTTTCTTCACAAAGTTCTTAAGAAATGGAAGAAGAAGGAGAGCCAAAACTGCTCACTGTTTCGGTCAAGAGAGGAGAGAGCAAGATCTGATTTTGTGTTTCAAAAATCAATTTATATTTATGCCATAATTATATTAATAATAATATAAATATAACACAAGCCATGCAAAGACTTAGAGTGTCTAACACTCAATTTCCATGCATTACCCTTGAGTGCTTTGTACACTATCTTCATGCATTGCATCTTGATTAAAATAACAAATAATGACAAGTGTCATGTGGGCCCCACACGTTTCCAAATGAAAGTGGGCCCACGTGCACTCACGCGTTCGGGTTCGATATTTCCGAAATATCGAGCTTACGTCGCGACGTTAATTAAATCGAATTTAAATAAATAATTGCGCCTAGCGAAATTATTATTTACGTCGCTAACGAATTAATTCTAAATTAATTCGTTTGCCCGAATTAAAATCTAATTTTAATTTCGCGTCGAAATCGAATTCCGTTTATTATATCGAATATAATAATTTTACGATTAATTCTAAATTAATCGTTCTCTCTCTTTATACAGTACTTTATCCAAGATAAAGTCTCTCCGTTATTAATCCAAGATTAATCGAGTTTGAATCATACGTCATCGGTGAATCTTCGGGAAGCGACCCAAGAGACCTCTAGATATGTTGGCAGTAAATCCGGTTGTCGAACTATTCGAACACGTACGTACCAAGTACTACGTTTTTACCGATTTACAAGACATGGTTAGCTTCTAGCAAAACGCCATGCCTACCCAATTCTCTAGAAATATTCTTACTGGAATATTAGATCTATAACAGGCGTAGTATACCGTAGTATAGTGTATATCGAACCAGTATCGGGATCACATGCTAGGGCTGGGGCTGGATAAGTGTCTGCCCCGTCCGAAACACATATCGGATGTCAAGCAACCAGTCTCTTTGAATCGGATAATCCTGACCTAGTCATATTATCCCGATGGTTGCAACCATTATAGAGTACTAGTTCTGAATCCCTCGCGATCATCATCTCCATATGTCTGAAGTGATACTTCCATCTTGACATCACACCAATACACTACGATTCTCGATAAACCCAGAAGAGGATACACAGAACTCGTTAAAGCCCTGGACCACCAAACCTAAATTTTACCGATTGTCGTAAGTACTAGCGATGCAAATCTCAGGTTAAGATCATATGCACCTACCCTGAAGCGGACTCCCATAGACACGCAGACATACTACCAATGGGACTCCGCGGGGTCTATCCAGAGCGAAGCTGTTTTCCGTACCATCGGTAAAACACAACCTCCTACCGCACTTGCATAAGTATCCAATACTTAAATATATGAGAACTATGCCGTTGTGCCCTCACAACATGCACAAGTGCAGTACTAGTCTATTCCGCATTATCGATGTCCAATCTCGATAATACTACGACTAGGGATATTTAATGATTAAACCTTTATGGATTGATACTGTCTCATATCATCACAATCCGGAACTAATCATAGGGACTTTTACCATTTATATTTCTAAGTAAATAAATTACAAAACGGTAAAAGGCAATTTCATTACTACATAGTTAATTTTGTACAATAATACAATATCATTTACAAAATAGTGACGCTATGGGACATTACTGTCTAACAATCTCCCACTTGGCCTATAGCCAGTCACTCAAGCATCTAATACCTGAACTATGTACATGTCGCTCAAACTTTTCCCGAGGAATAGCCTTCGTCAGCGGATCTGCAATATTATCCTCTGATGCGATCTTCTCGATCTTCACATCGCCACGATGTATGATCTCTCGAATCAGATGGAATCGTCGAAGAACATGTTTGGATCGTTGATGAGACCTTGGTTCCTTAGCCTGTGCTATAGCCCCGCTATTGTCACAATACAATGGAACGGGCTCAGCTGCTAACGAACTACTCCTAATCCAATTAGGAATTTTCGGATCCAAACTGCCTCTTTTGCTGCTTCAGCTGCTGCAATGTACTCCGCTTCAGTTGTTGAATCGGCAACAGTATCTTGCTTGGAAGATTTCCAGCTCACTGCTCCGTTATTCAAGCAAAATATGTACCCGGTTTGCGACTTGAAGTCGTCTCTGTCGGTTTGGAAACTTGCATCAGTATACCCAGATACCTCAAGTTCTCCATCTCCATAGATTAAGAAAACATCCTTAGTTCTTTTAAGATACCTAAGGATATTCTTAACCGCCATCCAGTGATCCTGTCCTGGATCGGCCTGATATCGACTGCACATGCTCAAAGCATAGGACACATCAGGTCGTGTACATATCATGGCATACATGATCGATCCGACTGCCGAGGCGAACGGAGTCCGACTCATGTTGTCTCTCTCATCTTGTGTTTTAGGACACATGTCCCTAGATAGAAAGACGCCATGTGATGTTGGCAACAGTCCCTTCTTGGACTGATCCATGTTGAATCTCTTCAACACTTTATCAATATATGTACTCTGGGAGAGTCCAAGTAGCTTTCTAGATCTATCCCGGTAGATCTTTATTCCTAGAATAAAAGCTGCTTCTCCCAGATCTTTCATGGAGAATTTCAATGAAAGCCAAGCTTTCACCGACGTTAACATGGGAATGTCATTGCCTATAAGCAATACATCGTCGACATAAAGGACAATAAAAGTCAGTGCACTCCCACTAACCTTCTTATACACACAAGGATCATCTACGTTTTGAATGAAATCATATTCTTTTATGACCTCATCAAAACGTTGGTTCCATGACCTCGATGCTTGCTTCAGTCCATAAATGGACCGATTTAACTTACAAACCTTGTTTGCAAGTCTTGGTGCGATAAAACCGTCAGGTTGTTGCATATAAACATCCTCCAACAGGTTTCCGTTAAGGAAAGCGGTTTTAACGTCCATCTGCCATATTTCGTAATCGTAATATGCAGCTATTGCAAGCATTATCCGAATGGATTTAATCATGGCAACGGGTGAGAAAGTTTCGTCATAATCAACTCCAAGTTGTTGACGATACCCCTTCGCTACAAGCCTAGCTTTGTACGTTTGAACGTTGCCATCCATGTCTGTCTTCTTCTTGAAGACCCATTTGCATCCAATAGGCTTTACGCCTTCTGGTGCATCAACCAGTGTCCAAACTTGGTTGGTATACATGGAATCCATTTCGGCCTTCATGGCCTCTTGCCATAAAGTGGATTCGATACCCTGTATCGCTTCCTCATACGTAGCCGGTTCAGTATCCTCAATAAGATTAATATCTACATGAGGTGAGATCAGGAATCCATACCTCTCAGGTATTACCCTGACTCTCTCCGACCTACGTAACCCTTGTGTAATTGAAGATTGTGGTTCAGTCTCATCCTGGATGGACTGTTCATGTTCCGTTCTAGATTCTATGCCAGGAACAGTATCACTACGACTTTCATCGAGTTCTACTTTCCTCCCACTAACCACTGCATTTAGGAATTCCTTCTCAAGGAAAACTGCATGTAGAGCAACAAATACTTTGTTCTCTTTTGGGTTATAGAAGTAATATCCTTTGGTTTCCTTAGGATATCCAACAAATAGGCATTTATCTGATTTGGGTTCAAGTTTGGTACCTTCCAAACGTTTGACGTATGCCCAGCAACCCCAAATCTTCAGGAATGAGAAACCTGGTTTCTTTCCTGTCCATATCTCATACGGAGTCTGTTCAACAGACTTTGACGGAACCCTATTCAAAATAAGAATTGCACTTTCTAATGCATTGTCCCCAGAAGGATATAGGTAGCTCAGTGCGACTCATCATCGACCTTACCATGTCAAGCAAGGTACGGTTTCTCCGTTCAGACACACCATTTAATTGTGGTGTTCCAGGAGGAGTCCATTGTGAAAGAATACCATATTCTTTCAAGTAATCTTGAAACTCATTACTTAAGTATTCGCCACCACGGTCCGACCGTAATGTCTTAATACTCTTGCCTGTTTGTTTTTCAACTTCGTGTCGAAACTCTTTGAATTTCTCAAAAGTTTCCGACTTGTGCATCATTAGATACACATAACCATAACGTGATGCATCATCCGTAAAGGTTACGAAGTATCGATATCCACCTCTAGCCTGGCTAGACATGGGCCCACAAACGTCACTATGAACGAGGGCTAACAGTTCAGTGGCGCGTTCACCTTTACCACTAAAAGGTGATTTAGGCATTTTGCCTAATAAACAAGATTCGCAGACGTCATATGAATTTGGATCAAATCCGTCCAAGTACCCACTCTTCGAAAGTGTGGATATGCGAGTCTTGTTGATGTGTCCCAGACGACAATGCCACAAAAAAGTTTTTCTTCTTTTGGATTACATTTTGAGCCTTTTGTTTGTTATTTTACATTTTGGAGATTCATTTATATTCAAAATATAAAGACCATTATTTGCATCAGCACTGCAAATTTCTGCATCATTCATATATAAATAACACCTGGTGTTTTTGAATACAAAAGTGTACCCAGTTTGGGTTAACAAAGATACAGAAATAATATTCCTAGTTAAACTAGGAACAAAATAACAGTCATTTAGTTTAAGTACATGCCCCGAGGGCAGTTCCAAAACAAAAGTGCCTACGGCCAAAACAGCAACAGAAGTTCCATTTCCAACTCGTAGATCTACCTCCCCCGAAGCCAGTCTCCTGCTATCATGCAGATCCTGCACATCAGTACAAATATGAGAACCACAGCCAGAATCAAAAATCCAATTTTTATTAAGACTAGAAGTAGTCATATTTATCTCAATAACAAACATACCTGAGGCCGGAGCCTTGCCCGCCTGTATGTCCTCCTTATGTCCCTTGTTCATGCGGCAGTCACGCTTCCAGTGACCTCTCTTGCCGCATTTCAGGCAAACATCTTGAGACTTGTCCCTTGGCTTCCCAGAAGCCTTTGTTGACTTGGCCTTGCCTTTGTTTTATGCTTCTTCTTCTTAACACCCCCAGTTGCCTTGAGCCCAGCTTTCGGCGTTTGAGATGTTGTTGCAAAGTGCGCCTCGCGCTTGTTGCCTTTCAGAAGTTCTTTCTCTGACTCCTTGAGAATCGACAACAACTCTCCAAAGTGTCATCCGAATTCATCAGTTTGTAGTTGATGACAATCTGTTTCCAAGTATCGGGTAGTGACTGTAGAAGTACATCTATAGCCAGCTCAGACTCCAAGACTATACCCATACAGCCAGTTCATCAATATCGGCTATCATTTGAGTCCCATGGACCTCAACAGAACTACCATCAGTCATACGGGTGCGAAAGATCCTCTTCACTAACTCGTACCTCGCCATCCGCTTATTAGTGCGGTGAAGATCTTGCAATCTTGCCATCATATTATAAGGATCCAAGTCCCTATTTTGGCGACGAAAGTGTTGAGTCATTGAAGCAAGCATGATCGACTGAGCCGTGTCACAATCATCACTGTGAGTTTTCCATAACTCCAGCTCAAGTGGCTCAGTGGGCTTAGGCCCGAGAGGTCTCTGAATCGTATACAGTATCCTCTCTGCCCCAAGGACTATCCTTAGGTTCATTTCCCAATCAGCAAAGTTATTCCCCTTAAAGACATTGTCACCCATGATGATGTCTCGGACATTTACCTTGCTTGCCATCTTAACTACGATAGTCCAACTATCTAGTTAACGATAAAATGGGTACAGTCAAACTGTTACAAGAAAATAACATTTTATTAGTCCAACTAATGTTAAAAAATTGACGAAATAAATTTTGTAAGCGCGTAAAGCTAAGTATCTGAATGAAATTGCAAACTCAATACTAGCCTCCCACTATTTTCTACAAGTCTCTAACCCTCTGTTGAGTACTCGGGAATCCAATTTCCTAGTGGGCTAGGATCCCGTTAAATAACACACAACCTTGACTTTGGCCAACAAGTTGTATGATATTTAACTAGGTAGATCTCGAAGATCAATTGGATCCCATCCAATTCCTAGATCCGGTAGGTGGACATCCAAGTCCGAAACATATATATCTAATACATACGTCAATGTATCCAATACATTTTCCTAACCATTTCCTCTGAATCAACTAAGCCTTGGCTTTGGCACAACAAACCTAATGATTCCAGTTAAGCGGGACCCATTGACAAGGAAAGTTTCGTAATCAATGTCGATGGACAAGAAGTGATCTTGACTTTGGCCAACAAATCACAACTTGGACAGGACACCGATGTGTAACAAAACTCTCATGATTCAAACACATCCTCAATTGACAAAGGTCTTGACTTTGGCCAACAAACCAATGCCAATTTCGGATCTTGAGAAAGAATCATTCAACGGAAGGAAAATCGCTTAATATTGTTTGAGGGATTTTTCGCGTAATTGGCAACCAATTAATTTATCTTTGTTAGGTCTCATCATCATACACCCTTAAGCATGCTTCTAAAACATCATAAAGTGCATAAAGTAAAGTAATAGTGATATACGGATGGATATATAAACAACTTGTTCCTAGAACAAATCACTCCCTTTCCTCTCCCCGCTAGCACTATTCTACTTCTACCCATTACATAATACAATAAGAGAAACCTCATTTACATTGAGGGGAATTAGGTGAGAAGAGAATACATAGAGATAAAGAGATAAGGCTGGACACGCAGGTCCAATTTATAAATTCCAAATTTACAATAATTTCTAAAATTACCCTTCCCTTCTAATATCCATCCGATATGCACTATTCATACAACACATCCACATTCATTCATTCATTCAAGGCATGTTATACAACCAATCAATCCAATTAATTAGTCTTTAATTAGGTGACAATACAATGTTCAAACAATTGTTTGCATTTGCGCGAGTCCAACTCGTTTTGAGAATAAATACATATGGTATGAATTCACGAATTATATCGAACTACTCGTTAAATCCAATTTAAGTCGTATTCAATACTAATCCTATTATTTAATTCTAAATTAAATATATACACTTTTATTGTGCTTTTATAACTTAGATTCCAAATCTAGTTCTATTGGGTCTCAAAGCCCAACTAACATCTAATGTCCGTTTAATTAAAGTCCGATGGGCTTTCTATTGATTTCATTAGGCTTGGGCCTTGGTCAATGTGGGTCAAACCCAATTTCCAAGCCCAATAAGGAATCACCCTCATTTGCCATAAAACCAATATCAAGCCCATAAGGCCCAATTAAACATAAAAGCCCATTTATTACATTTGGACTTAAATGGTGTGATTTAGGCCCATCTTGGATCCAATCCAAATGGTCCAAATCTACTTGGCCCAACCAAGCCCATTTATGACCAAATATAATAGTTTTAGGCCCAATTCCAATTTAAGCCCAATTAACTAAATTTTAAAATTCCAAATTTTAAACTTAATTAATTAAAGTGTATGTTCATGATTAATCCTTTAAATCAATATTCCCAAAATATCAAATTAATCTATTAATCATATTTTTTCTTAAATACATGTCCAACATTATTTAATCAAAAAATCAAGTCCCTAATCATCATCAAGCATTCGGCCAAGGTGATTAATATGGTTCCGATTTCGTTTTCAATCCAATCAAGTCACAAATGATCATCTCCATATTATTTCAAGTCATCCAATGTCTTAAAATTAAAAAATCATCTAGTCCTCATGCTTGCATGTATTCGGCCAAGCCACTTTGGGGTTGGAAAAATTAATCCAATTTATTTTCATGAAATTGATGATGTATAATCCATTTAACATACATCTAAGCATATTCAATCAAGCAAAACATCAAATCATGCTTCAAACAATTTTCCCCAAATAACATCCTAATATATTTGCATGCATTTTTAGGCTCAATGATACCATTGTTGAAATCTAATAACCATGTCCCAAGATCAAAACCAAGCAAGATATATATAAGAATGAATTAGATTGAAGTAATGGCGGAAACAATACTCACAAAAACCAATGTGGATGCAATGGATGAAGCAAAATTACTCCTTTGTGCAGTGAAGATTCGGCCAAGCAGTGAAGAGAAGCTCCAAGCTTGAATTTGATCCTTCCAAGCTCTAAGATGAGTTTCCCATATCACCTTGTATGATCCCTTGATGTTGCTAGCCAAACTTGTGTATTTAAGTTCCAAACTTGTACACTTTCTTCACAGTTTTAACAAATGGAAGAAGAAGGAGAGCCAAAACTGTTACTGTTTCGGTCAAGAGAAGGAGAGAAGCAGATCTGATTTTGTGTTTCAAAAATCAATTTATATTTATGTCATAATTATTAAATATAATATAAATATAACACAAACCATGCAAAGACTTAGAGTGTCTAACACTCAATTTCCATGCATTACCCTTGAGTGCTTTGTACACTATCTTCATGCATTGCATCTTGATTAAAAAATACAAATAATGACAAGTGTCATGTGGGCCCCACACGTTTCCAAATGAAAGTGGGCCCACGTGCACTCACGCGTTCGGGTTCGATATTTCCGAAATATCGAGCTTACGTCGCGACGTTAATTAAATCGAATTTAAATAAATAATTGCGCCTAGCGAAATTATTATTTACGTCGCTAACGAATTAATTCTAAATTAATCGTTTGCCCGAATTAAAATCTAATTTTAATTTCGCGTCGAAATCGAATTCCGTTTATTATATCGAATATAATAATTTTACGATTAATTCTAAATTAATCGTTCTCTCTCTTTATACAGTACTTTATCCAAGATAAAGTCTCTCCGTAATTAATCCAAGATTAATCGAGTTTGAATCATACGTCATCGGTGAATCTTCGGGAAGCGACCCAAGAGACCTCTAGATATGTTGGCAGTAAATCCGGTTGTCGAACTATTCGAACACGTACGTACCAAGTACTACGTTTTTACCGATTTACAAGACAAGGTTAGCTTCTAGCAAAACGCCATGCCTACCCAATTCTCTAGAAATATTCTTACTGGAATATTAGATCTATAACAGGCGTAGTATACCGTAGTATAGTGTATATCGAACCAGTATCGGATGATCACATGCTAGGGCTGGGGCTGGATAAGTGTCTGCCCCGTCCGATACACATATCGGATGTCAAGCAACCAGTCTCTTGAATCGGATAATCCTGACCTAGTCATATTATCCCGATGGTTGCAACCATTATAGAGTACTAGTTCTGAATCCCTCGCGATCATCATCTCCATATGTCTGAAGTGATACTTCCATCTTGACATCACACCCAGTACACTACGATTCTCGATAAACCCAGAAGAGGTATACACAGAACCCGTTAAAGCCCTGGACCACCAAACCTAAATTTTACCGATTGTCGTAAGTACTAGCGATGCAAATCTCAGGTTAAGATCATATGCACCTACCCTGAAGCGGACTCCCATAGACACGCAGACATACTACCAATGGGACTCCGCGGGGTCTATCCAGAGCGAAGCTGTTTTCCGTACCATCGGTAAAACACAACCTCCTACCGCACTTGCATAAGTATCCAATACTTAAATATATGAGAACTATGCCGTTGTGCCCTCACAACATGCACAAGTGCAGTACTAGTCTATTCCGCATTATCGATGTCCAATCTCGATAATACTACGACTAGGGATATTTAATGATTAAACCTTTATGGATTGATACTGTCTCATATCATCACAATCCGGAACTAATCATAGGGACTTTTACCATTTATATTTCTAAGTAAATAAATTACAAAACGGTAAAAGGCAATTTCATTACTACATAGTTAATTTTGTACAATAATACAATATCATTTACAAAATAGTGACGCTATGGGACATTACTGTCTAACAATAGAATCTTAACGGAACCATGAACAGTTCCAAGGGATGAGACTGTACCAAAATCTTTGAATAACACCGACCGCGAATCAGATTAGAGTCAGAAAAAAACCTGAGAGGTATGGGGTTTCTAATCTCACCGCATGTGATATAATCTTATTGAGGAAGACGAGCGATACGTATAAGGAAGCGATACATGGTATCGATCCGGTTTATGGCAAGATGCCATGATTCCTAAATGGATTCCAGTGTCACCAACTAAGTTTGACACTGGTTGATGCACCAGAAGGCGTAAAGCATATTGGATGCAAATGGGTCTTCAAGAAGAAGACTAACATAGATGGCAACGTAGAAACGTACAAAGTAGCTTGTAGCGAAAGGGTATCGTCAATGACATGGTGTCGATTACGACGAAACTTTTTCACCTGTTTCCATGATTAAATCCATTCGGATAAGCCTTGCTATTGCTGCATATTTCGATTACTAGATATGGCATATGGACGTCAAAACTGTTTCTTAACGGAAACCTTTTGGAGGATGTGTTATATGCAACAACCTTATGGTTTTTTCGTACCAGGACTTGCAAACAAAGTTTGTATGTTAAATCGATCCATTTATGGATTTGAAGCAAGCATCGCGTTCTTGGACCAACGTTTTGATGAGATCATAAAAGAATATAATTTCGTTCAAAACGAGGATGATCCTTGTGTATATAGAAGGTTAGTGGGAGCGCACTGACATTCATGATCCTTTACGTTTGATGTATTGCTTATTGGAATGACATTCCCATGTAAATCGGTGAAAGCTTGGCTTCATTAAAATTCTCCATGAAGGATCTGGAGAAGCACCTTTATTCTAGGAATAAAAATCTACCGGGATAGATCTAGAATCTGTTTTGGGACTCTCCAGAGACTACATTGAAAAGTGTTGAAGAGCTTAACATGGATCAGTCCAAGAGGGGACTGTTGCCAGTGTCAATGGTGGTCACTCTATCTAAGGACATGTGTCCTAAAATTAAAATTAGAGAGACAACATTAGTCGGATCCGTTCCCCTCGGCAGTATGATCGATCATGTATGCCATGATATGTACGTGATCTGATGTCTCGTTATGCTTTGAGCATGTAGTCGCTATCAGGCCTATCCAGGTGATGGTCATGGATGGCGGTAAGAATATCCTTAAGTATCTTAAACGAACTAAGGAGATTTCTTAATCTATGGAGATGGAGAACTTGAGGTAACTGGGTATACCGATGCAAGTTTCCAAACCGATAAAGACGACTGCAAGTCGCAATCCGGGTAAATATTTTGTTTGAATAACAGACCAGTAAGCTGGAAATCTTCCAACCAAGAGACTGTTGCTGATTCAACAACAGAAGCAGAGTATATTGTTGCTGCTGAAGAAGAAAAAGAGGCAGTTTGGATCCGTAAATTCCTATTTGGATTAGGAGTAGTTCCGTTAGCAGCTAAGGAACTACTCCTAATCCAACATTGCAGTCCATTGTATTATGAAAATAACGGGGCTATAGCGCAGGCTAAGGAACCGCGGTCTCATCAACGATCCAAGCATGTTCTTCGACGTTTCCATCTGATTCATAAGATCATACATCGTGGTGATGTGAAGATCGAGAAGGTCGCATCAGAGGACAACATTGCAGATCCGCTGACGAAATGTATTCCTCAGCAAAAGTTTGAGCGACATGTACATAGTTCAGGTATTAGATGCTTGAGTGACTGGCTATAGGCAAACTGGGAGATTGTTAGACAATTATGACCCATATCGTCACTATTTGTAAAAGACATTGTGGTTTTTGTACAAATTAATTATGTAGCAATGGAAATTGCATTTTATCATTTTGTAATTTGATTACTTAAATATATATTTGATAAAAGTCCCTATGATTAGTTCAGGATTATAAGATATTAGACAGTATCAATCCATAAAGGTTTAATCATGAAATATCCCTAGTCGTAGTATTATCGAGACTGTACATGATAATGCAGAATAGACTAGTATTGTACTTGTGCGTGTTATGGAAGCGTAACGACATAGTTCTCATATATTTAAGTATTGGATACTTATGCAAGTGTGATAGGAGGTTGTGTTTACCGATGGTACGGAAACAGCTTCGCTCTGGATAGACCCCGCAGAATCCCATTGGTAGTATAACTATGTGTCTATGGGAATCCGCATCAGGGTAGGTGTATTTGGTCTTAAGCTGAGACTTACATCGCTAGTAGTTGCGACAATCAATACGCTTTGGTTTTGGTCTTCCAGGACTTTAACAGGTTCTATGTACGCCTCTTCTGGGTTTATTGAGAATCGTAGTGTATTGGGTGTGATGTCAAGATGGAAGTATCACTTCAGTCATATGGAGATGATGATCACGTAGGGATACAGAACTGGTACTCTAAATGGTTGCAAGCATCGGGATAATATGACATGGTCATGATTATCCGATTAAAGAGACTAGTTGCTTGTAATCCGATACATGCTTCGTACGGGGCATAAACTATACCAGCCTCAACCCTTGCATGTGACATCCGATACTAGATCGCAATACGCAATACTGCATATACTACGCCTGATATAGATTATATATTCCATTAAGAATATTTCTAGAGAATTGGGTAAGCACGGTGCTTTGTAGAAGCCAACCATGTCTCATAAATTGGTAAAAATGTAGTACGAGGTACGTACGTGTTCGGATAGTTTGACGACCGGATTTACTGCCAACATATCCAGGGATCTCTTGGGTCGCTTCCCGAAGATTCACCGATGACGTATGATTTGAGCATAATTAATCTGGGATTAATTGTGGAGAGATTTTATCTAGGATAAAATACTATTTGAAGAGAGAGAACGATTAATTTGGAATTAATCGATAAAATAATATATTGATATATTAAACGAAATTAGATTTCGACGCGGAATTAAAATTGGATTTTAATTATGGCAAACGAATTAATTTAGAATTCATTCGCGAGCGACGTGAATAGTAATTTTGCTTGGCATAATTATTTAATTAAATTTGATTAAATTACGTCGCAACGGATAATTCGTTAATTCATAATTAGCGAACCCGAGCCCGGGAGTGTTTGCGAGCCCACTAAGATTTTGAATCAAGTGGGGCCCACATGTCACATCACTTGTCACTTTAGTTGCTTTTGGTGATGGGTTTTGGTGAGAATGATGATAGCTTGTAATTCACTCAAGTTGATGGCATGAATGACTAATACCAAATATTTGTTATATCATTTTAATTGATTTTTGAAATCAAAAAGGCGAAGTCAACACATTCAACTCTCACTCTCTCATTCATGATTTTTTGAAGAAAAAATACTCTCTCCATTTTCTTTCTCTTGGCCGAAACTAGGAGGAAGAATAAGAAGTTTTGTTGCAAAATTTCTAAAGTGCTAGCACACATCAAAGGATCATCCAAGGTGATAGGGAAACCATCCCAAAAGCTTGGAATCAACTCAAAAGCTTGGAGCTTGGATCTCATTCCCCAAAGAAGAGCTTGGCCGAAAACTTGGAAGAAAAAGTTTTGTATTTGACGCATCCTAAATTCGTTCATTGTAAGTATTATTTCGCCATACTTTCTTTTTGTATTAACAATTTTTCATTGCTTATTATGATCTTGGATTGTCTTAGAGACCAACACTTACTTCTTTACGGATTCCTTAATTCGACGATGGCTTTTTGACTTAGTTCAACTTATCATAACTTCAAACTATTCCATCTCATATTCCTTATCTATGATTCATTGAACTCACTGATTTAGCTATCTAATCATCTCACAATTCATTTAATCTCTCAATTGCTCTTCCTCACTGGTTATTTTCTTTACTGGGCTCTAAATTGAAAATGGATACGTGCCCACGTGCCTGGTTCAGTGTTTATATGCTTACTTGAATCAATGTTTCTGGAAGGAAAGGTTCTTATTCATTATGTAGGAAATTGGTCGACTACTCCGTGTCTCGGGGTCCCACAAATACCATCAAGTCTCTACAATACTATATTCTCATTATGTTATTTTTATGCTCGAATGCACTGAATTTCCTTATTAATTCTCGCGTTCCTCTTACCATTTGCTTATACTATTTCTTTGCCTACAGCTTGGTACTGAGGTTAGCGGTGGTTCATTATTTTGACTACTCCCTAGCTTTCTGCTCTCCGCTCTTGCTATAATTCATAGCCGTGACACTCTGTTCTATTGTCCATACCGATACTTGACCCCAAATGTCTCCAACCTCTCAAATTTATCCTTGTATACCTTCACGGATTCCTTCTAATTTAGGCTATTCTATAGGTTCTACTACATTTGGTCTATCTATGGACTCCTACTAATCTTTCAAATCTCTCTCTCACTTGCCTTAATCTTTAACCTTATTGGGTTCACTTCTTTATGTCATCAAAGATTTCCTTAATTTTCTTCTGAGTAACCTGCCTTCCGAGGTCTTTACGTTTCTTAAGATGAACTCTCATCGGCTCCTTACGGTCATCTATATCTATGCTGGTAGGGACTAGTACAAACATAGTATATCTCGATGAGTTTCGATCTCCTTGTTCTGGTACTCTGTGTCCTGGTGGAGTCTATTTCTCATGTAAGATAGGTATGAGCTAGATTTCATCAGGACATCTTTCTTAACTGGTATTACTAAGCGGTGGTAGACTAGATAGTTCAAGATTTTGTCTTCATCGGATTTACTTGGGATAAGGTAACTATTCATTTCTGTTATGACCTACATTTGCATGCTTATAGGCCTTGGTCTGGATTTGGGGATCTGGGGTTCTCTAGGTCCTTTTTGGCATCTCTTGTCTGTGGGAACTTCCTAGACTAGCCTTGATCTCTCGCTTCTTTTATGTGCCTGTCTATACCTCGTTACTTGGGGAACTTACTATATATATGAAATACCTGAAGGCTATTAGATCGTCTTGAAAGAAGTTTTCTGGGGAAGGAAAGAATCTAACATCTTCTAGGCACTCTATTACTTGCTCGAGCTTTTTCTATTCTTTCTCTACTATCCTGAGTAGGTATCCTTATTCTTTCATTATCTTATTCTGTCTCTTTAATTTTCTTTATTTCTAGCTGCTTACACCTCTATACATCCTTTCTTACTTTCTTATAACTTCCTATCCCATTCTTTTTGGGTAACCTTCCTTAGAATCTTATCGTCTGGTTTCATAGCTCATTTATACTCCTGGTAATAAATCATAATAAATCTTTACAGTGGATGTAACGACTGATGGATTCCACTACTGCTGATAGAAGTATTATTACATTGGGACGAGTGTTATGTATAATAAAATTTTGTCCGACCATTTATACATTCATAAGATGACTTTATGGATAGACAGTAAATTCTTCGATGCGAAACTTTACGATGTTCCACTCCGGACAGCCCATTGTAATTGGGCCGTAACTTTCTCATACGAACTCTGATTTTAATGAATTTTATATCACCGGAAAGCTGAGATCGAAACCTAAAATGTTACGTTGAACATTTTTCCAAATTCGGACCAGAAATGGGTAAAAATTGAAAGTCAAAAATTCGGATGAATAATGATTTTGGACCCAAAAGGAAAAATCTCAAACGTTCTCCATTTTTCTACACTCTTCTACATTATTCTTAATATCAATTGAGTCCTACTATATAAAGAGGGCTACTATTCATTTTTTGAAGAATTTGGAAAAAGAAAGAAGAGTGAGACGTGAGGGAGTGAAGAAGAAGAAAGAAAAAAAAGTAGAAGGAGAAGAATAAATAAAGGAAGAAGAATAAGAAAGATGAAGGAAAAGAAAAATGATGAGGCAAGTTGAGCATGGAAGACTTGAAGAATGAACAAGATCAAGCAAGGAAAGAGGTAAGAAATCCATGACCCAAATTATGGAATTTCAAGTTTTGAAAAGTTAATGCTTGTGTTGTGTTGGGGGCTTAGTTGTGATAATGATAGTGTGATTTTTGACATGAAAACAATAGAAACATTGATAAATCAAAACTTTTGGGTTTTGGGTATAATTTGGTAAAGTGTGTGAGATAGATTAAAAGTTGTTTATTGATGAGTTGGTGGTTTAATAAATGTGAAATGGAATGATATATCATGTAATGAACATTGATTTTTAGTATGGAAATGTTGGTATGGAATGTAATTTGATGATTGGTGCATTGGATGAACTTGAAGAAGAAAAACAAAATCCTGAAAAACCAGGTCGCGTCGCAACGCTGAAGAGATTTGCGTCGCGACGCGCAAGAAGAAAAAGATGGCACGCCTCTGGACGCTGCGTGTCGCGACGCGTGGCACAGAATTTTCCAAAATCAGTTCTAAATCCCCCAGTTCCACCCTAACGTGTTAGAGACCACCATTAGGGTCTCGTATCAGTTCGAATATATATCCTACCGTAAAATATTATCATGATATGCCTCGTATATATATATATATATAAAAAACACATTGTTGTATCCTTAAGCTTAGTTAAGTATCGAACTTTATTTTACTACGTTTATGCTAATCAAGTTCCCGATCGTAGATTTATCCACAACAATCGCAATTTTCTTAAGCCAGATTCCAAGAACAGTGAGTGGACCTCTTTTCCCACCTGATTTTATTTAACAATTTTAATATCAGACTTACTTTTCTTATTTTTAGGGCGCTAGCCAACTTATTTATCATATATGTTTTGTATAATAAATTTTAATAAATGATTTGAGATGAAGGTTTTCAAAGCAAAAGTTTTATGTTTTTCAGGGCATGGGGGAAAAACCCACCACAGTATGCAACTTGTACAGTTGGAATTGACGGACAGAGAACATGTGCACATGTAGAGGACTGAGAGGACGACAATAGGTAACGCCCTTAGATCCTAGTTCAGGGCTAGGGGGACGGCGATACATAACGCCCCTAGACCCTAGTTTCAGAGCTTGGAGGGAAGCATAGATCTGCACCCCCAGCTCTAGTTTGTGGCTTGGGGGACATTGATTCGTAATGTGTTGGGAAGCGGCCGCGAGTGCGCAGCAAAAAAAAATATTATTGTTATGATGCCGCTTTCCCTTTGCCCAAGACCCAATTGTTTTGATTATTCTACAAGCCTAGGCATGTTACTATATATTCTAAGCAAAAAAATCATAGAACATGAAAAGAACATAAACCTAAACATGCTAACTATCATAAGAACTCTAATTAAAATAAAGAAAGAAAAACACTTACTTGAACCGTAGACTCCTCCAGTCTTCCCTCCAATCTACAAGCTTTTCTCGAACACAGCAAGCTCTTCCACGTTCCAAAGAGCCACCCAAGTGTGTGGCCTCCAAAGATGCACACACCAAAGCCAAAACTCAACGGCAAGACTACGTCTTGAGTGCACGGGTATTTTGCCCTTGGTGCTAGCCTAGGCAAATACCTCAAAACCTTTAACTCGAGGTTCCTCTAGTCAATTAGACTTAAGGATCCTCAAAATCAGTGGCTTACTCTTAAAACTTTAGAGTTGCTCACTTATATAAACCCAAGATTTGAAAGGTTTGGTGCAACAATTTGTGAAGAATTCTTTGGGTTTATATAGTGCTCCAAAGACAACAGAATTAATTAAGAATCCGATGTGGGATAAATGTCAATTTAATCTTAGCCATTAGATCTTAATTTAGTTGTTTAATGAGATTATAAAACCCTAATAAGAGTTTGGGCCAAATTGGAATTCAAAACAAAAAACAAAATTAAATATAAATTTTTTTACTATTCACGCGGTACTATTCACGTGAATAGTAATATTTTTTTTTATCTATTTATTCCAATTCCCAAAGTGCCCATATCGTCATTCACCAATCCCTAAGCCACTATGAAACCTCATAAATGATCTGTTCAATAATTAAACACATTGAACCATTTCTGAACAATTCCTACAACAATCATATATGCTGTTAAATATGTAATGTGCATTGTTAACAATTGATTTCGACTTTGTTGTGTGTGACCTTTTGGGTTCCCCTCATGAATTGAATCGTGATAATTTAATCGAACATAAATTATCCCGGTCGTAAGATTTCAATGACCAAGGTTGACATCCCCACCTATTGACCTAGGGTACGGAAAGTGTCTACCCATATGGTCAAAGGTATGATTTGATAGTGTCATGAATCGTGCTAACCCAAGAATCTCACATGATTCTTCCGATGTGGCCACAGTCTCAAGCACTGATCACACATATCAACCCGCAAACTAGAATACTACTCTTATAAGAAAATATTATCCGAGAGTGGCGATTCTCTGTTGTATCTTTACAAACTTCATGTGTTTCAACAAATGACCCAATCATACCCTTATGACCAGATCTTTTGAACCGGGGAAGGATAATGTCAAGTTATTTGTTCCACACATAAGATTGTAAAGACCTCAAGTCTAAGGACTAGTTATATAATCGATACATGAAAGTTCCCACAGACACATGGGATAAACACTTCATATGAAAACTTTCGGCGGTCAGTTCGATGGACCCGAGCAACTCATGCATCCATGTGATACACCAAGCGGACAGATCTCCGGTAGTAGCCTATGAGATCGGCTACCCCACTTAAGGGCGGATCATATCATCATGCTAGTCTCTCCGCTTTGTGAACGACCAGATTATTCATAAAACTATGACTAGGAACATTTAAGAGTAATGATTCTCATAAGGCGTGGAAGCCATCATTTTATTACTCCAAGGGCTTTATTACACTGTTGATGATTCATATAAGTTATGTAAGACACGTATAATAAAGATTGCCACTTTATTAATTAATGAAAATATTACAAATACATGTACATATAGCCCATCCACAAGTTGGGTATAGGGCATATCCCTAACAATCTCCCACTTGTACTATAGCCAACTAGTATGAATATGGACACCATACTCTTCGGTGTGCCTATCATGCTTTTATTGAGTCCGCCCTTTAGTCAGAGAATCTGCAAGATTATCTTCTGTGGGTATTTTCTCTTTAATAACTTCTTTTCTCTCAACAATCTTCCTGATGAGATGAAATCGCCTGTGTACATACTTGGATTTTTGGTGGGACCTTGGTTCCTTTGATTGAGCAATGGGGCCCGTGTTGTCACAGTACATCGTGATGCCATTCTTTATCGCAGGAAGTACTTCCAATTCCGTGATGAAATTCTTTATCCAGACTGCTTCTTTAGTTGCTTCAGATGCTATAATATACTCGGCTTCAGTGGTGGAGTCCGCTGCAGTTGACTGCTTTGAGCTTTTCCAACTGAAAGCACCGCCATTCAAAGTAAAAAGATATCATGTTTGTGATCTTCTATCATCCCTATCGGTCTGAAAGCTCGCATCACAGTAACCAATGACTTTCATCTCAGAACAGTCTCCGTATGTCAAAAACACATCCTTAGTTCTTCTTAGATACTTGAGGATTCTTTTGACAGCTGCCCAGTGTTGCTCACCAGGATTTGCCTGATACCTACTCAAGTATAATTTGATTCTTAGATAATTTGATTCCATGACAAGTAGGTAAATTACCTCTTTTGGAATCTTCCATTTTGAATCTTTTCAAAACTTTATCTACGTACGTAGATTGATAAAGTCCTAACAACCTCTTAGATCTATCACGGTAGATCTTAATGCCGAGGATGTAGGATGCTTCTCCCAAATCTTTCATGGAGAAATTCTGAGATAACTATTGTTTGATGGCTTGCATAATGAGAAATTCTGACATATGATTAATATGTCATCGACATATAATACAAGAAATACAACAGCACTCCCAAAACTTTTCCTGTAAACACAAGGCTCGTCTACATTTTTTATGAAGTCAAAATCTTTGATTGTCTCATCAAATCGTATATTCCAACTTCTGGAGGCTTGCTTGAGTCCATAAATGGATCGTTTAAGCTTGCATTCTTTATTTTGATCATTCTTATATGCAAACCCCTCAGGTTGTGTCATATAGACTTCCTCTAGGAGGAACCCATTAAGGAAAGCTGTTTTGACATCCATCTGCCAAATCTCATAATCAAAGTGTGCAGCTAGTGCCAGTAAAATTCGAATGGACTTTATCATTGCAACAGGCGAGAAGGTTTCCTAATAGTCAATTCCCTGGATTTGTCTATAACCTTTCGCCACCAACCTAGCCTTATAGGTTTGGATGTTGCCTTCTGCATCAGTTTTACGCTTGTAAATCCACTTGCAGCCTATGGGTTTTATCCATTCAGGTGCATCTACCAAGTCTCAGACTTGATTCTGATACATAGAGTCTATTTCAGATTTCACGGCCTCAAGCCACTTGACTGAATTAATGTCACGCATTGCTTCGTCATAACTGGTTGGATCGTCATTATCAATGACCTGATCATGTTCCTCATCAATATGGAAACCATATCTTTCAGGCTCATGTCTTTCCCTACCAGACCTTCTGAGTTCATAACCTTGTGGTTGTTCCGTCGCTGCCCTTTGGAGGGGCCTGGGGTTTAGTTCTATGTTAGTTTGTTCTTCTCGTACCTCATCGAGGTCAAGTCTACTCCCACTATATTTCTTGAGAAGGAATTCATTCTCTAGAAATTTAGCATTTCGTGAGACAAATGTTCTTTTTTCATTTGGGACGTAGAACACGTATGTTCTTGAGTTCAAGGCATATCCTACAAACTTACATTTAACTGCCATATCATCCAATTTGTTAGTTTGTGTGAGCTTGACATAAGCGTCACATCCCCAAACTCTTAGATAATTAAGACTAGGACGTTTCCCAGACTATAACTCATATGGTGTTTGACTAACAGTCTTGAAAGGAACTTGGTTTAGTAGTAGTGTTGCAGTTTCTAAAGGAAGACCCCAAAATGAAAGAGGTAGATTCATGTCTGGCATCATCGATCGGACCATATCTAATAATGTCTGATTTCTCCTTTCGGAGACCCCATTATGCTGTGGAGTTCCGGAGGAGTCCACTGGGAAACAATGCCATTTTCTCTCAAGTAATCTTGAAATTTGTTGCTTAAGTATTCACCACCTCGATCAGACCTTAGTGACTTAATACTTTTATTAAGCTTGTTTTCTACTTCAGCCTTGAAGTCTTTGAATTTCTCAAGGGCTTCAGATTTGTACCGCATAAGGTACACATACCAATATCACGAATGATCATCGATAAAGGTAATGAAGTAGGATAATCCACCTCTAGCGAGTTCTGACATTGGTCCACATACATCATAGTGTATGAGTTCTAATGTCTCCACTGCCCGATGTCATTTACCTTTGAAGGGTAATTTGGTCATTTTACCAAGTAAACATGACTCACAAGTTCCATAAGGTTTATATTTGAAGGGTCTGAAATACCCATCCTTATGTAGCTTAGTTAATCTTGTTTCGTTGATATGACCTAAGCGACTGTGCCATAGAAGTGATTCATTGAGATTATTCAAGTTAACATTGCCTATATTAGAGGTTGAATATTCTTTGTTAGTTTGTAAGACATAGATACCATTATTCAAAATACCATCTCCATATTTTATTTCATTGAAATAAATAGAACATTCATTACAGCTTATTAGGCATGAAAAGCCTTTATTACATAAAGAATATGTTGGATAATATTACCCCAATAGCGTCACTATTTGTACAGATCATGGTGTTGTTGTACAAATTAACTATGTAACAAGGAAATTGCACTCTCATCATTTGTGATTAGATCACCATAGATATATAAATGAAGAGAGGTCCCTATGATTAGTTCCTGGATTGAGAATGATATGAGACAGTATCAGTCCACGAAGGATTAATCATTAAATATCCCTAGCCGGAGTATTATCGAGATAGGACATCGATAATGCGGAATAGGCTAGTATTGCACTTGTGCGCATTGTGAGGGCACGACGGCATAGTTCTCATATATTTAAGTATTGGATACTTATGCAAGTGCGATAGGAGGTTGTGTTTCACCGATGGTACGGGAAACAGCTTCGCTCTGGATAGACCCCTCGGAATCCCATTGGTATTATGACTATGTGTCTATGGGAGGCCGAAATCAAGGTAGGTGTGTATAGTCTTAACCTGAGACTTACATCGCTAATACTTACGATAATCGATAGACTTTGGTCTTGGTGGTACATGGCTTTAACCGGTTCTGCGTACACCACTTCTGGGTTTATCAGAGAGTCGTAGTGTATTGGGTGTGATGTCAAGACGGAAGTATCACTTCAGTCATAGTGGAGATGATGTCACGCAGGATACGGTATTAGTGCTCTTAAGTGTTGCCCAACCATCGGGATGTTATGACTAGGTCATGCATATCCGATTATAGAGACTAGTTACCAGACATCCGACATGTGCTTCGGACGGGGCAGACACTTATCCAGCCCCAGCCCTAGCACGTGACTATCCGATACTGGGCCGATATGCACAATACTACGGTATACTACGCTTGATACAGATCTATATATATTCCTGTAAGAATATTTCTGGAGAATTGGGTAGGCATGGCGCTTTGCTAGAAGCCAACCTTGTCTTGTAAATCGGTATAAACGTAGTACGAGGTACTTACGTGTTCGGATAGTCCGACGACCGTATTTGCTGCCAACATATCCGGAGATCTCATGGGTCGGTTCCTGAAGATTCACCGATGACGTATGACTCGCACTTTAATTAATCTGGGATTAATTCGATGAGAGAGAAAATTAATCTGGGATTAATTACGGAGATATTTTATCTCGGATAAAATATCGTTAAAGAGAGAGAACGATTAATTTGGAATTAATCGATAAATTAATATATTCGATATATTATAACGAAATTAGATTTCGACGCAGAATTGAAATTAGATTTTAATTCGGGCAAACGAATTAATTTAGAATTAATTCGTTAGCGACGTGAATAGTGAATTCGCTAGGCGTAATCATTTAATTACGACGCGACGAAAATTCGTTAATTTGGAATTAACGAACCCAAGCCCGGGATTGTTTGCGAGCACATTCGCATTTCGAATTCGAGTGCGGCACGCAAGTCAAATCAAGCGTCAAAATCGCAAGTCACATCAAGCGTCAAATCACATGTCACTTTGAGTGATGTGACATTTGAGTGATTGATGTGAATTGATTTGAGGTGATAGACAAGCATTTAATGCTTTGCTTTTTGAAATAGAAAAAGTAAATGGTTTATTAAATATTTTGGAAATTATATAAACCTTTTACAATTTTTTTATTTTCTAATTCATTCTCTCTCTTTTTACGGTATTAGGTTTTGGAAACCTTTCCCTCCTCTCTTTCCTCTCTTCTTCCTCACGCCCAAAGGGCTGCTGCCTTCCTTTTTTTTCTGGTTCAAGACCGAATGCAGTAAAGGGAGAAAAGAAGTAATCTTGTTGCAAGATAAAAGTGCTAGCACACTCATGGAGACATATCAAGGTGATAGGGAAGTGATTTCATGAGCTTGGAATCCATTGTTGAAGCTTGGAGCTCGAAGATGAAGATGGAGTCCACAAACCCACCATGACCGAATCTTGAAGCCCAAACCAGTGGGTTTACCGTGAGCATGACAGAAGAGGAGAAGGCAGTGTGTTCGTGGTTCATCTTCGGAGCATCCAACCGATCATTGTGAGTCTTTTCCGCACCTCATATGATATGTATTCAACTCATTTTTTGCATGATTTATGATCCTTGGGACTTGATTGAAACTCAACAGAATAAATGTAAATGATGTTCTTTACTATAGAATGTACATAAACGCAATCTTTTATGTCTAAAACTAAACCATTCGGCAAAACTAATAAATAAGTCCCCACGCACAATGCTGCCAGTTTTGCTCCATTACCCATGCGTAAGTCAACCTCCCCATGGCGGAGTCTCATACTGTTACTCAGGCCCTGGACATTGTTACACAAGTGAGTCCCACAACCGGTGTCAAACACACAAGTAGAAGGTTCAGAGTTTTGAGAATATAGTTCAATCATATACAACATACCTGAAGCATTGGGCTTCTTGGCCTCTTGGGCTTCCCTAGCTTCCTTGGCTTTCAAGGATCTACAGTCTTTCTTCCAATGACCCTTCTTTCCATAAAAGAAACATTTCCCATTACCCTTTTTCTTCTCCACCTTACCATTAGGCTTTAGGTGATCTAGAGCCTTGGCTTTGCCCTTATTTTTCTTTGGGCCTCGTGGCTTCAGGTCCGTACCCGTAAGCATGATGAGGTTTTAAGCTCCGGTTTCAAGTCATTCTCTGTTTGCTTTATCTGATTATGCAATTATGCTAAAGTAGCTTCTTTATCAGACAGATGAAACTGCATAATAAATTTAGTGAATTCTTTTGGTAAGGACTGAAGAATTAGATCCTGACATATCTCATGATCCATGATGAACCCGAGGTTGGCCAATTTTTTAATGTGGCCAATCATCTTAAGAACATGTCCACTAACAGATCATTCTTTATACATTGGGTGTGATGTCGAGATGGAAGTATCACTCTAGTCATAGTGGAGATGACGATCACGTAGGATACGAAACTGGTTCTCTTATATGCTGCAGCTATCGGGATATTATGACTAGGTCATGTTTATCTGATTATAGAGACTAGTTACCAGAGATCCGATATGTGCTTCGTACGGGGCATACACATTTCCAGCCCCAGGTCTTGCACGTGACATCCGATGCTGGATCAAAATACGCAATACTGCGTATACTACGCCTGATATAGATCACATATTCCAGTAAGAATATTTCTGGAGAATTGGGTAGGCATGATGCTTTGCTAGAAGCCAACCATGTCTTGTAAATCGGTAAAAAAATAGTACTAGGTACTTACGTGTTCGGATAGTCCGACGGCCGGATTTACTAGCAACATATCCGGGGATCTCATGGGTCGCTTCCCGAAGATTCACCGATGACGTATGACTCGCACTTTATTAATCTGGGATTAATTATAAGAGAGAGAGAATTAATCTGGGATTAATTACGGAGATATTTTATCTGGGATAAAATATTATTTAAAGAGAGAGAACGATTAATTTGAAATTAATCGATAAAATAATATATTCGATATATTATACGAAATTGGATTTCGACGCGGAATTAAAACTAGATTTTAATTCGGGCGAACGAGTTAATTTAGAATTAATTCGTTAGTGACGTGAATAGTAATTTTGCTAGGCATAATTATTTAATTACGTCACAATGGAAAATTCGTTAATTTGGAATTAGCGAACCCGAGCCCGGTAAGTCATATATTCGGTAGTGTTTGCGGGCGCACTCGCATTGCGAATTAAAGTGCGGCCCATAAGTCACATCAAGCGTCAAATCATTAGTCACTTTGATTGATGTGATGTCTAGTCACTTTGAGTGATTGATGGTGGTGGTTGGATGAATTAAAAGCCATTTACCATTTATTTGATTTTTGGTGTTTGACTTTTGATTTAGTGTATTAGATACACAATCCTCACAACCTAACACAACAACTCACTCTCTCCTCTCATCTATTCTCTCTCACGCCCAAGGGGCAAATTTCTTCTTCCTTTTTCTGGTTTTGCTGTGAGCAAGGAGAAGCAAGATGGTGATTTTTGTGGCAAAAATTACCAAGTGCTAGCACACATTCTGAGTCTTGCGAAGGTGATAGGGAAACTGATTTATGAGCATGAAATCACAACACAAAGCTTGGAGCTTGGTGGATCATCCATGGCCGAATTTGGAGGAGCAAAAACAGCCCACTGCCATGAGCTTCAAAGGGCATAAAAAGAGTTTTTGTTTTCAACACATCGCTAAACCGATCATTGTACGTATTCTGCAACTTCTTTGAGTATTCGCACATGAGCTTCATTGCTTGAACTGATCCTTGGGACTTAATAGAAACCCAACAAAATAAACATATGTTCACTTTTTATAGCATGTGCACTAAACATGTTCACAAATTTAAGCATGTGTTGACATGCACTCAAAATAAGATCAAAGTACATGTCAAAATTCTCTCTCTTTTGACAATATCAAAAATATTTCTAATTAAGTTCTTGTAACATCCCGCCAAAGGCATGACGTTGCCGGCATGAGACAAGAAAAATTCGTCTCTCTGGGCCTCAAAACTAACAAAAAACGGACATGACGCACCCTAAAAATTGGGCAACTTAGAACGCAATCCATCACCAAAACGACATGTCATTAACATCAAATATGCAAAAAGGACCTCCAGCTGAAACTCAACTAAGACCACTGGTTGCCAACCTGCAGAACTAGAAAAATGTTATGGTGTGAGTTATAAAACTCAGTAAGTAACCACACACGTACTATAAAAGAAAAGATAATTTGAAGATAGTACATATATATAACATTTATGCGTATATGATTATCGATCAGAAAGATTTTAAACTTAATTCTATTCTTTATGCTTTCTATATACAATGTTTTACAAAAATACTTACATAAATCGATCCAGAAACTGAGTTCATGAAGCATGCCAAATACAAAAATGAAACTTTATCTAAACGGTAATGTCAAAAATACTTGAATTATGAAATTTAATTCTTTTATCAAATATCCAAAAAAGAAGTATATTTGAAATATCATTAAATCAGAAAGTTTAAAACTTACTATATTAACAAGTCGAGCATAAATCTTTTATACAAATAACATTTCAAACGATCCAAAACCAAATCACATTTACATACTTAGAAGCTTACCTTGTACAAGTTTTCAAATTTTCTCTATACCAAACGTATCATAACCAACAAAAACAACCAAACAATGATATACCAATATACATATATACATTTCAATGACGAACGACAGAACAACCCAAACATACTTGCGCAAACCTTCTACCGTCATGATCAAACAATACTCGTATGAGACTCATTACCTATTTTAGATTAGGTATGAGATGAATTTCGTCTGAACGAATACCCCAACCAAAAATATTAGGACATGGGTCTAATCGCCAACTAAACTAACAATACACACATAACCATATTAATATCATTTGGTCAATCTCATCCATTAATAGAAATAGAAAACACAATACATTATGGTTGATCTTATATATCATCAAAATCGACGAAAAATAAATTAATCGCTTTAAACTCACTTTAGAAAATAACTTTCCAAGATAATAAAACAAGAGTATTTGAATGCGTTAAAAACTAATTAAGCATCCAATGTCCAAGTCATGCGCCCTGACCAGACAATGAAAGAAACAAGGTCATATAGACAGAGGGTAACAGATCGACCCATTTCAGATATATAGGACCTTATATAAGCACCACGACGAGTTCAAAAACCATAAAACATAAAAACATAATACGGGCATTGTGGCAGAAAAATATCATATCATAACATAAGCGAATTCAAATATGTCTCAAATGCATCTCTTTCAAAAGAAAATCTTTTTGAAGATAAACTTTTCAAAATACTTTTCAGAAAACTATAAACAAAGTATCCAAAATATATCATCAAACTAATCTGCTGTAAACGAAATAAAATTTTAAAACTAATATCATCAAAAACTTGTATCAAACGTCTAGGAACTAACTCAACTAGAAGAACAAATCAAGCGTCTAATGCTCGGGGTCTAGAGCACATACTAGACAATGAACGAACAAAGAGCATGTCGACAGAGTAGCAGATCAGTCTATTTTTAGATACACAGAACCCTATACAACACCACAACAGTTTCAAAAATCATAAAATAAATAAAAATGTGATATGAGCATCGTGACAGAAATATATCATATCTCATCAAAATGAAAACCGAATCAAACAAAAGCAAATCATTTCTGAAAATAAACATTCCAAAATACGTTTTCCCAAAAATAAATAAACAAGAGTATCCACACACATGTCAGACACATCAAAAAAACACATATCAAATCCATCATCCATTGGCATGAAACTATCAAATCACAAAACGATAGCACGATATTGTATGCTTATTCAAAAGATGATCATACTGATATATCTCTATTTGGATACATATATACACACATGCATATATTTCCTTTAGAGACAAACAAGCAAATAAAAATTTCATATATCAAGTATTCATTGCATGGAATATTTACTTGGCTATACGAACACTCAAGATCTTAGTCAACTCTGTCAAAATAAATGGCGAAAAATGACTAGAATTATCGTTACGTGAAATTCTCGAGTAACTATAATAAACTTCCGGATCTTCCCGCTACATCCAAATCAAGTCAGATTTCAACTATTTCAGTTTCATTACACGTAAAACATCATATACTACAAATATAAAAATCAAATTTACTTTCTGATCTAAAACTCAAAAATCCCCTGAAAATTTCGGAAAAGTTACAAATGGATCCAAGAACTTATGGATCTTTCCTGATTCTTCGAAAACCAATTTAATACTTATAATACATCATAAAATAATGTTCTAAAACATCCCGATAGCTCGGATCTACAAATTACATATTTTTGGAAAATCTTTTAAAAAAGATTTCGAAAATGCTATGTTTTGATTCTGAACCCTCCAAACGTATTCAGATTCATCTAAACATGATCTTATCATCATAGTTAACTCATATCTATCATTACGTTCATCAAAGCATCAACGTGTTAGAAATAGGGCTTTACCAGAAACTCGTAAATCTTACCGGATGGATCCAATTCATTCCGATTTCAACCGGTATCTACCAATAACACAAATATTCAATTCAATACATGTCAATACATTACTCTATGACACTACTGGAAGAAATCAAATATAAATCGTTACCTTTAAAAAATGGGTTTATACCGAGAGGTCTTACCGAGATTCTGAGGGTACTGACGAGCTCCCAACGCTCCCGCGAATGCGTAGGAATTGATGAAATTCAAATTAGAGCTACTTTTCAAATGGTTTTCACTATTCACATTTGTTTTCTTCCTTGCGTGAACCCGAGCATCATATGATAAAACTGACTCGTAGTACGTTCCAAGATCTTTAATTTGGCGGGTGGCTCATCCTGTGAAATGAAGCGACAAACTAGGATCAAGTTATGGTGGTGATGCACCTTTCTCTCCATTTCTGGCCTCCTTGGTGTCGTCCCGACCACCAATGGGTAGGGGTGGTCTGGCACTCCCTCCGTATCGGCGCACTGGCCGGCGGTGGCCGACTAGCCATCGCTGAAGCTGCTTCTTCTTCACGTTGAGAGGAAGAGAGAGGGGTTCAAGTAGGGAGATGTGAGAAATTTTGCCATTTGTTTTAATTTATGAAGACTATGGGGTATTTATACACAATTTCAAAAAAATTATAAAACAACCCCATTGAAATTACAAATAGGCCTCTAATAATAAACCTCTTTGGAAATTCGTATTTTTGATGCATTTCTAGTATAAATTTTAAAAAATGTCCAACACCAAAGTTGTTCGTCTTCAAAAAATGTTTCCAAGGATTACAAATCAGTTTAATTGAAGTTTATTTTCTATTTTATAGCCAAAATAATGAAACTTACTCATATAAAGTATCCAAAAATAAGTGTAACTGATCTTTTCAAGTTTCACGATTTCCAATGCAATGAAATCCCACTTTAAAATATTCTTTCATAATTTTCTATACTTAAACTCTTATTCTCTAACATCTTCTCGTTCCAAGACCTCAACTTCAATCCATGGAATTCATTTCTTAAATGGATATTATAAGAAATTCATTTATATCTAGGTCCAGTCCTATATGATCACATCATATAAGGTGTCTAGATTCTCATGTCACCATATGGACAATCTCGGATCAAGGTCGCCCTACATTTATATAATGGACTGCAGCTATAGATAAACCACAAACAAAGTACCTGTTTTATTTGCTCTCTATGGACTATTTTAGATTACTAACTTCAGACTTAAATCCTCTTGTGTATGACACTTATACACTAAGCTTAAAAGCAAATAAGTAATTAAAGGTAAACTAGATAATTTATTATATTCGATTTAAATCAAAACAATTGATAAATGAATAATGCATATTTTATTTTAAATAAATAATTTCTTTTACAAATTACATAAATCTCTAAGGCATATAGGCCAACAATATATTTAATACAACTAGTAGTATTATTGATGTAGAAATAAACATTAAGAAAATATTCAGTAATATAAATAAGTTAAAATAGTGGTTTATGAGATTTTATCACTTAAGTATT
Organism: Zanthoxylum bungeanum; assembly: GCA_019454045.1. NCBI lineage: Eukaryota > Viridiplantae > Streptophyta > Magnoliopsida > Sapindales > Rutaceae > Zanthoxylum > Zanthoxylum bungeanum. Next base: position 2,620 of record SKCR01054189.1, on the reverse strand, counting down.
AGAAGCTTATCCCCGATAGGAAAGAATGATCTGATACGAGATCACCCCATATATCCTTATCCATTTAACGAATATTATATTCAGGGATTGTTACTACATCTCATTTACCGATCGTCATTGGACCACATATTTATTGAACTAATATATTTGATGTATGTAATTTAATGAATTAAATTGCTTAAGATGGGTTTCTTTCTTCGTAACTTAGTCAATGAGTTGTCATGACTTAGTTTCTTATTTCTGATGAAACACAGATTGAATATTTTGACTGGTTCAAAGAGTTTCAATCTAAAATTTGAAAACTGTATCTTTCAGAATTCATTGTAAATCTTTGAATAGTTCAAAGATATTTGATGCAATCAAACAGATGAATTTAGGAGCAATTAGTTCTAAGATTATCTCATGTAAGAATGTGAATCTTACTCAATATATTATCCTTATATGATTCCATTGTGATGAAATAGGTGAGAGGGAGGAATTGGATCATATATGATCTGATTCGATATATATTGAGTATTACTGAAATATTTTCATTACTCTTGGGATTACACTCCAGTAACTGTATTTCATCTTTTTAATTATGGTTTCATTGATTACTACAGTGATATATACGATATGTATAAGTAGAAATACGAATCTTAACAGTTTTAAGATTTGAATCTTTCTTTTGTATAACGATTATACAATTGGAAGAACTTGCACATATGAAGTATGAGTAAAGTTTATCATTTATTCTATGTAATAGAATGTTATATTTTATTCAATAAAATATATTTTTTACGATCTCGGGTTATAAAATAGTTTTAATAATTTGTGTGTGACATCGAATATTGACCATTGTAGAAAAGACTTTTAACTAGATGAAAACACTGTTAGGCATATTCTATATAAGTTAAATAAGATCTTAGAGTTATTTTCAAAGTATTTGATACTTAATGGTTTCGATGTTTTCTTATTAAAGAAAATTTTCCTATAATTTGTGATGGGAGTGATATTTGAGATCGATTTCGGAACATAGAATTAAACCATAGATTTGAGATTGTTCTTAGGTTCCTATAATCGAGTTTTGAACTTGATTGATCTTTTGTTATGAATTATTCATAAAAGGTGAAAATTATTTGTGTAGCAAAAGCAAAGTGAGCTGATTAAAGATTTGACCTTATAGTTTGACAATAGGAAATGTCATACTCATGAATCTATTATAGATTTTTAGGAAACTTCTCTCTTGTCACTCTTACGGAATAATTAGTATTTGTTGATTAATGTTATACTAGACTGTTCATTATGTCTAGGAATATAAAATGACGTTCCTAAATGGTTACTTCGGCAAAGAGATCCATTGTGATTTATTTATTTTAAAAGTTTCGTTGTGGAATGTCCCTGGAGTTTGTATTCAACTAAGATCATAATTTGGTATGTTAGATTATAGAGCCTATTATAGACTCAAATGAGCTTTTCAGAAATATGTGCTCTTTGATTTTAACATAAATCAGATTTTCTGATTTTATCAAAATATAAAAAATAGATATGTGTTATTAGGGTCAGTGGAGGCGTTCAAAATTCTCTCTAGTGTTTTTTCTTAACGATATTTTCTCTATGAATGCAGTGTGAGTATTCTATGTTATATTCAATATAAAAAAGACTTTGGAGATACTCCCAATTTTTTTTTGCCTCAAAACAAATAAAAACGTGGGCGGGAGGGATTAGTATTTTTTATTGATCAAAAGTCAATAAAAAAACAAAAGGTGAAGAAAAATATGAGTAAATAAAATTTATTTTTTTTTTATTTTTTTTTTTTTTTTTTTTGTGAGAAAACCAAAAGAAAATAGAAATAAAGATTAATCTCATGCGTTAAGTACACGAATCATTCAAAAAATTAGAGTGTTTTTCGTAATTCTTTTCACGCCCACTCTTGTCGTTGGAGTTGAGGAGATAAGACGGGGAAGATCATGGTTCAAAGAATCGTGATTCAAAGAGATCCAGATTTACATGTATTTTTCGTCTTAAGATCTAATTATTTTTATATTATTAATGTACTATAAAAAACGGATCTAGTTTTTCAATGTTCATGCAAATAAATTTTTTATGTTATGTACATGTTTCTGCTGTCTAAAAACCAACCGTAATAAGTGAGGATCCGAAAACGAAACAATAAAGTGGGGATATGTGAAAATCTTAGAACAAGGCAATAGAGATTTTGTTTGTATTATATACGTATTTTTTTTAATTGTTTTAAGATTGTAATAAAATTTGAAAATTTAATTCCTCGAACCTGAATCCGAACCCGATTCAAGTGTCAAGATTAAATCGAGGCCCCGAACCCTCACTGATTGGGACAGGTCCCCATGAGCCCCGAACCTGTTGATGGTGACCTTCGAGCTGTTAAGGAGATACAACCTGAAACTCAACCCAGAGAAATGTACCTTCGGGGTAGCCTCAGGAAAGTTTTTAGGTTACATTGTAAGCGCCCGAGGCATCGAAGCAAACCCACAGAAGATCCAGGTAGTACTGGATCTAAAATCCCCCAAGACAGTGAAAGAAGTACAAAGTCTGACCGGTAGAGTGGCTGCGCTCAATCGGTTCATATAACGAGCAATTGACAAATACCACCCTTTCTTCA
>SKCR01054188.1:0-36760 GCA_019454045.1 Zanthoxylum bungeanum | reverse complement strand
TAAATTGATTTTTGTAACAAAAATCAGATCTCTCATCTCTCTCACATTGTCGAAAAACTTCACTGCAGTTTTGGCTCTCCACTTTTCTGTTTTTATTGCAAAACTTGAAGAATTTGTGCATGTTTGGAACATAAAATACACATCTTTGGCTAGCACCATCAAGGGATCATACAAAGGTGTTATGGGAAACTCATCTTAGAGCTTGAAGGATCAAAAATTGCTTGGAGCTTCTCTTTTCTGTTTGGCCGAAACCCTCACTGCACAAAAGAGAAAATTTTTGTTTCATCAACGCATCCGCATTCCGATCTTTGTGAGTATGATTCCGCCATACTTCAATATTGTTCATCATTTTATATGTTTTGCTTGTTCTTTTGATCTTGGGACATGGATTAGATTTTCCAACAGCACGAGGTGCACATCGTTTCGATATTCTAAAAACCCAAGGCTTGGCCTAAGGTTCCTAAATATTGAAAAGGATAATTGACATATACCAAAGTGACTACCATTTGGATATGGAAGACACGAAGGAATTAAAGAAAGGGCAAGGCTCTAACTTTAAAAATAATTGTCAAAGTTATGTTCACTACTAGTATTGAAATTGGATTTTAAATACTTAGTGTGGTACATAAAATATATGTTGATGTTCAGAATCCGCTATGAGCTGGATACTGACTTCAAGCCGAGATTTCTCTGTGAATCGGAAACGGGACGAAAGTCGCTGTTTCGACCGTAGATACCTAAGTTTAGGAACTACCCTTTGGGTATATACTTAAATTAGGGACTGTTATAATGTAACTAGTTTGACTAGAGACATTATCTCTATATCAGTGTTTAATCCGTTGCGGATAAAACCTTTATATTATAGAACACTAAGTGTTTTATTATATAAAGATGATATTGAGATAAATACATTAGATGTAAATAACAGAATTTATATTTTGAATATAATAAAATCTCAAACATATAAAATGACAAATAAATAGCTCAAATTGATTTGATCAATAGAGACTTATTGTGGGCATTGTTGTCTAGGACACAATTTAACGAGACTCGTATATCCACACTTTTGAAGAGTGGGTACTAGGACTGATTTGACTATTCAAATAAGGTCTGCGAATCTAGTTTATTAGGTAAAGTACCTAAAATACTATTTACTTGGTAATAGTAAAAGGGCCACCGATCTGTTAGCCCTATTCATGGTGAAGTAAGTGGGCCCATGTCTAGCTAGGCTAGATGTAGATATGAATATTTCGTGACCTTAAACGGATGTGGCATCACGTTATGGTTATGTGTTTCTTTTGAAGAACACAAATCAGAAACTTTTAGAGTTTCGACATGAAATAGACAAACAGATCGGCTATAGTATTATACCGTCACTGTAAGACCGTAATGGAAATACTTAAGCAATAAGTTTCTTATATACTTGAAAGAGTATAGTATTCTTTCAAATGAGGACTCCTCCCGGAACGTCAAAGTGACGGTGTGTCCGAACGGATTAACCGAATCATGTCAGACATGATAAGGCTAATCATGAGTCGCTCTGAGCTACCATTTCCTTCAACGGATAAGTTTTAACAGTGCAATAACTTATTTAGAATAAGGTTCCATATAAATCTGTTTGACAGATGTCATATCGGATATGAACAGGGAAGAAACGAGGTTTCTCATTCTTGATAATTTGGGTATGCCAGGCATAACGTTTGGATGATACCAAACTAAGGACCCAAATTGGATAAGTGCCAATATAGGTTATCCTAAGGGAAACCATAAGTATAGTACTTATAATGTTAGACATTGTGTCCCATTGCGTCACTGTTTGTAAATGATATTGTATTATTGTACAAAATTAACTATGTAATAATGAAATTGCCTTTTGCCATTTTGTAAATATTATTTACTTTGATATATAAATGGCGAAAGTCCATATGATTAGTACTGGATTGAGATGATATGAGACAGTATCAATCCATAAAGGTTTAATCATTAAATATCCCTAGCCGTAGTATTATCGAGACTGGACATCGATAATGCGGAATAGACTAGTATTGCGCTTGTGCACGTTGTGAGGGCACAACGGCATAGTTCTCATATATTTAAGTATTGGATATTTATGCAAGTGCGATAGGAGGTTGAGGTTGTGTTTTATCGATGGTACGGAAAATAGCTTCGCTCTGGATAGACCCCGCGGAATCCCATTGGTAGTATGTCTAGGTGTCTATGGGAGGCCGCATCAGGGTAGGTGTATATGGTCTTAACCTGAGACTTACATCGCTAGTACTTGCGACAATCGGTAAACTTTGGTTTTGGTGGTTGGGGACCTTAACCGGTTCTGTGTACACCTCTTCTGGGTTTATCGAGAGAATCGTAGTGTACTGGATGTGATGTCAAGATGGAAGTATCGCTTCAGACATATGGAGGTGATGATCACGCAGGACACAGAACTAGTACTCTATAAAAGGTTGCAACCGTCGGGACAATATGACTAGGTCAGGATTGTCCGATTTAAAGAGACTAGTTGCTTGATGTCCGATATATGTTTCGTACGGGGCAGACACATCTCCAGCCCCAGGCCTAGCATGTGATCATCCGATACTGGATCGATGTACGCAATACTACGGTATACTACGCTTGATATAGATCTTATATTCCTATAAGAATATTTCTGGAGAATTGGGTAGGCATGGCGCTTTGCTAGAAGCCAACCTTGTCTTGTGAATCGGTAAGAACGTAGTACGAGGTACGTGCGTGTTCGGATTATCCGACGACCGTATTTACTGCCAACATATCCAGAGATCTCTTGGGTCGCTTCCTGAAGATTCACCTGTGATATTTGATTCGAACTTAATTAATCTTGGATAATTGCGGAGAAACTTTATCTCGGATAAAGTGCCTTATTTAGAGAGAGAGAACGATTAATTTGGAATTAATCAGTAAAATTATTATATTCGATATAATAATTGAAATTCGATTTCGACGCGAAATTAAAATTAGATTTTAATTCGGGCATACGAGTTAATTAGAATTAATTCGTTAGCGACGTAAATAATAATTTCGCTAGGCACGATTATTTATTTAAATTCGATTTAATTAACGTCGCGACGCAAGTTCGGTATTTCGGAAATATCGAACCCGAACGCGTGAGTGCACGTGGGCCCGCTTTCGTTTGGAAACGTGTGGGCCCACATGACACATGTCATTATATGTATTATTTTATTGATAATGCATTGCATGGTGATAGTGTATAATGCACTCAATTGTTATTCATGGAATTTGAGTGTTTGACACTCTAAGCCTTTGCATGGTTTGTGTCATAGATTTATTATTATTTAATAAATATTATGGCATAAATATAAATTGATTTTTGGTATCAAAAATAAAATAAGAAAATCTCTCTTCTCTCTCTCACATTGCCGAAAACTGCATGCAGTTTTTTGGTCTTCATTCTTCATTTTGGTTGCCAAAAAGCTTGAAGAGGTGTGGTTGTTTGAACATCTTCTTTCACATGCAAGGCTAGCACCTTCAAGGGATCAAAAGAGGTGATAGGGAAACCATCATAGAGCAAGGAATTCACAAAGCTTGGAGCTTTCCACCTTCTTCTCCTCTTGGCCGAATCAATCAACACTTGGAGCTTCCATTTTGGTTTTTGATTTTCTTCATCAACAAAGCATTGTAAGTATGATTCCGCCATACTTCAAAGTTAAATATATATTCATTTATTGTATTTCAAATGCTTAATCTTTCCTTGGGACATATTATAGAAATCACCAATGGTATCATGGAGCCATGGTTAAGCATGAAATACTTTAGGTTAAAATTTGACAAAATTGGTTGATGTTCTTGTGAAATTTGATGATGAGATGTCTTGTTGTGAAATTTGATGAATGAGTATGCTTGCATGTATATAGAATGATGTTACATGGAATCAATTTTATGAAAAATGCATTGGATGATTTTCCCAAAAAATTTAACCTTGGCCGAATGGTATGTAGAATTGATTGAAACATGTTCTTGTGAAATTTGATGAATAAGAATGCTTGCATGTATATAGAATGATGTTACATGGATCAATTTTATGAAAAATGCATTGGATGATTTTTCCCCAAAAATCAACCTTGGCCGAATGGTATGAAAAATTGGTTGAAGATGTTCTTGTGAAATTTGATGAATAAGATGCTTACATGTATATAGAATGATGTACATGGAATCAATTTTATGAAAAATGCATTGATGATTTTTTCCCCAAATTCATGCCTTGCCGAATGGAGTGGATTGGAATTTTTTGTGTTAAGATCATTGGATGACTTAGAACGTGTACGGGACGTAGATTAGTAATTCAATCGGATTGAAAAACCAAATCGACACAAAAAAACTCACCTTGGCCGAATGTAAGGACATGAAAAGGAGTTGATTTTTTGTTAAAATTAATGTTGGACATTTATTTTGAACAATACATGATTAATAAATTAAATGGGTATTTTTGAAATATTTGGTTAATGTATTAATCTTGGTATTACACTTTAATTAATTGGACTTTAATGTTTGGAATATTAAAATTTAATTAATGGGCTTTAATAATTTAATTGGGCCTTATGGGCTTAAAATTGGTTTTATGGCATTTAAGGGTGATTCCTTATTTGGGCTTGGTAATTGGGTTTGACCCACATTGACCAAAGCCCAAGCCTTAATAAATCAATTGAAAGCCCATTTGACTTGAATTAAATTAAACATTGGATGTTAGTTGGGCTTTGAGGCCCAATAAGATTAGATTTAGAATCTAAGTCTTTAAAGCACATTAAAAGTGTAAACATTTAATTTGGAATTAAATAATTGAATTAGTATTGAATACGAATTAAATTAGATTTAATAAGTAGTTCGATATAATTCGCGAATTCGTACCCTATGTACTTATTCTCAATCGAGTTGGACTCGCGCAAAATCAAACCGTTGTTTGAACATTGGATGATCACTTAAACAAAGACTAATTAATTGGATTAGATTGGTTGTAAAAGCATGTCTTGTTTGAATATATATGTATGTGATGAATGAATAGTGTATATCGGATGGATATTAGAAGGGAAAGGGTAATTTTAGAAATTATTGTAAATTTGGAATTTATAAATTGGACCTGCGTGTCCAGCCTTATCTCTTTATCTCTTTGTATTCTCTTCTCACCTAATTCCCCTCAATGTAAATGAGGTTTCTCTTATTGTATTATGTAATTGGGGTAGTAGTAGAATAGTGCTAGCGGGGAGAGGAAGGGAAAGGGGTGATTTGTTCTAGGAACAAGTTGTTTATATATCCATCCGCATATCACTATTAATTTACTTTACGCGCTTTATGATGTTTTAGAAGCATGCTTAAGGGTGTATGATGATGAGACCTAACAAAGATAAATAAATTGGTTGCCAATTACGCGAAAATCCCTCAATTTATATTAAGCGAATATCCTTCCATTGAATGGTTCTTGTTCAAGATCCGAAGTTGGCATTTGACCAAAGTCAAGACCTTTGTCAATCAAGGATGTACTTGAATCATGAGAGTTTTGTTGCATATCGGTGTCTTGTCCAAATCGTGATTTTTATTGGCCAAAGTCAAGATCACTTTTTGTCCAACGACATTGATTACGAAACTTTCCTCGTCAATGGGTCCCGCTTAACTGGAATCATTAGGTTTGTTTTGGGCCAAAGCCAAGGCCTAGATGATTCGGAGGATAGGGTTAGGAAAATGTAATGGTTACATTGGCATTATACATATGTTTCGGACTTGGATGTCCACCTAACCGGATCTAGGAATTGGATGAGATCCAATTGATCATGGAGATCTACCTAAGTTAAATAGCATACAATTTTATTGGCCAAAGTCAAGGTTGTGTGTTATTTAACGGGATCCTAGCCCACTAGGAAATTCGATTTCCCGAGTTCTCTACAGAGGGTTAGAAACTTGAAGAAAATAGTGGGAGGCTATTATTGAATTTGCAATTTCGTTCAGATACATAGCCTTACACGTCTTTCAAAATTATTTCGTCAATATTTTTAAATAATTAGTTGGACTAATATATTGTTATTTTTACTTGTAACAGTTTGACTGTACCCATAACATCGTTGACTTTATAGTTGGACTATAGTTGTCAAGATGATTGGCAAAGGTAATATCCGCGACATAATCATGGGCGATAATGTCTTCAAAGGGACAAACTTTGCCGACTGGGAAATGAACCTCAAGATAGTGCTTGGGGCTGAGAGGATACTGTATACTATTCAGAGACCTCTCCCGCCTGAACCCACTGAGCCACTGGAGCTAGAGTTATGGAAGACTCATAGTGACGATTGTGACCAAGCTCAGTCAGTTATGCTAGCTGCAATGACCCAGCATTTCAGACGCCAGTACAGGGACTTGGATCCCTATAACATGATGGCAAGATTGCGTGATCTTCACCGCACCAATAAGCAGATGAAGAGGTACGAGCTAGTAAGGAAACTCTTCCGCTCCCGGATGACAGACGGCGCATCAGTTGAGGCCCACGGGACTCAAATGATCGCCGATATTGATGAGTTGGCCAATATGGGAATAGTCTTGGAGGCTGAGCTGACTATAGATATGATCTTGCAGTCACTTCCTGATACTTGGAAACAAATCATAATCAACTATAAGTTGATGGATACAGATGACACTCTTGGAGAGCTGTTATCCTATTGAAGGAGTCCGAAAGGGAACTCCTAAAGGGGAGCAAGCGCGAGGCGCATTATGCATCGACCTCTCATGCGCCAAAGGCTAGGCCCAAGGCAATTGGAGGTGCGAGGAAGAAGAAGAAGTTCAAGAAAAGGGGCAAAGGCAAGTTGACAGTGGCTTCTAGGAAGCCAAAGGACAAATCTCGCGACATCTGCCTCAACTGCGGCAAGAGGGGTCACTGGAAACGTGATTGCCAAATGAGCATTGTGCAGAGGGAGGATATATCAAGGCTGGCAAGGCTATCGCCTCTGGTATGTTTGTTATTGAGATAAATATGAATACTTCTAGTTTTAAAAATTGGATTTTTGATTCTGGTTGTGGTGCTCATATTTGTACTGATGTGCAGGATCTGCATGATAGCAGGATGCTGGCGTCAGGGGAGATGGATCTACGGGTCGGAAACGGAACACCGGTTGCTGTTTTGGCCGTAGGGACTTTTGTTTTAGAACTGCCCTCAGGGCATGTACTTAAACTTTTGAACTGTTATTTTGTGCCTAGTTTAACTAGGAATATTATATCTGTATCCTTGTTAACCCAGCAGGGTTACACTTTTGTATTTAGAAACACTGGGTGTTATTTATATAAAAATGATGCAGAAATTTGCACAGCTGTTGCAAATAACGGTCTTTATATTTTGAATATAAATGAATCTCCTAAAATGACAAACAAAAGGCTCAAAAGGAGTAATCTAAAAGATGAAGCTTATATGTGGCATTGTCGTCTAGGACACATTAACAAGACTCGCATATCCACACTTTCGAAGAGTGGGTACTTGGACGAATTTGATCCCAATTCATATGACGTCTGCGAATCTTGTCTTTTAGGCAAAATGCCTAAATCACCTTTAGCGGTAAAGGTGAACGTGCCACAGAACTGTTAGCTCTCGTTCATACTGACGTATGCGGGCCCATGTCTAGCCAGGCTAGAGGTGGATTTCACTACTTCGTAACCTTTACAGATGATGCATCTCGTTACGGTTATGTGTATCTTATGAGACACAAGTCGGAAACTTTTGAGAAATTCAAAGAGTTTCGACACGAAGTGGGGAGAAAACAAACAGGGAAGAGTATTAAGACATTACGGTCAGACCGTGGTGGCGAATACTTAAGTTATGAGTTTCAAGATTACTTGAAAGAATATGGTATTCTTTCACAGTGGACTCCTCCTGGAACACCGCAATTAAACGGTGTGTCCGAACGGAGAAACCGCACCTTGTTGGACATGGTAAGGTCAATGATGAGTCGCACTGAGCTACCAATATCCTTCTGGGATACGCATTAAACAGTGCTGTACTTTTTTGAATAAGGTACCGTCGAAGTCTGTTGAACAGACTCCATATGAGATATGGACAGGAAGGAAACCAGGTTTCTCTTTCCTAAAGATTTGGGGATGCTGGGCATATGTTAAACGTTTGGAAAGTACCAAACTTGAACCCAAAACTGATAAATGCTTTTTGTAGGATATCATAGGGAACCAAAGGATATTACTTCTATCACCCACAAGAGAACAAAGTATTTGTTGCTCTACAAGCATTTTTCCTTGAGAAGGATTTTATAAATGCAGTGGTAAGTGGGAGGAAGTAGAACTCGATGAAGATCGTAGTGATACTGTTCCTGGCAATGAATCAACGACGGAACATGAACAGACCATCCGGGATGAGTCTGTACCACAAACTTCACATACACAAGGACCGCGTAGGTCGGAGAGAGTCAGAACAGTACCTGAGAGGTATGGGTTCCTGATCTCACCTCATGTAGATATTAATCTTATTGAGGATAATGAACCGGCTACGTATGAGGAAGCGATACAAAATATCGATTCCGCTTTATGGCAAGATGCCATGAAGTCCGAGATGGATTCCATGTACGCCAACCAAGTTTGGACACTGGTTGATGCACCAGAAGGCATAAAGCCTATTGGATGCAGATGGATCTTCAAGATGAAGACCGACATGGATGGCAACGTACAAACGTACAAAGCTAGGCTTGTAGCGAAGGGGTATCGTCAACAATATGGTATTGATTATGACGAAACCTTCTCACCCGTTGCCATGATTAAATCCATTCGGATAATGCTTGCAATAGCTGCATATTTCGATTACGAGATATGGCAGATGGACGTTAAAACCGCTTTCCTTAACGGAAACCTTTTGGAGGATGTTTATATGCAACAGCCTGACGGTTTTATCGTACCTAGACTTGCAAACAAGGTTTGTAAGTTAAATCGATCCATTTATGGATTGAAGCAAGCATCACGGTCATGGAATCAGCGTTTTGATGAGATCATAAAAGAATATGATTTCGTGCAAAACGCAGATGACCCTTGTGTATACAAGAAGGTTAGTGGGAGAGCACTTACTTTTATTGTCCTTTATGTCGACGACGTATTGCTTATAGGCAATGACATTCCCATGCTAACGTCGGTGAAAGCTTGGCTTTCATTAAAATTCTCCATGAAAGATCTGGGAGAAGCAGCCTTTATTCTTGGAATAAAGATCTACAGGGATAGATCTAGAAAGCTGCTTGGACTCTCCAGAGTACATACATTGATAAAGTGTTGAAGCGATTCAACATGGAACAATCCAAGAGGGGATTGGTTCCAGTGGTACGTGGTACCTCTCTGTCTAAGGACATGTGTCCTAAGACAGGAGGAGAGAGAGAGACAACATGAGTCGGATACCGTTCGCCTCGGCAGTCGGATCGATCATGTATGCCATGATATGTACACGACCTGATGTCTCATATGCTTTGAGCATGTGCAGTCGCTATCAGGCCGATCCAGGTGAAGGTCACTGGATAGCAGTTAAGAATATCCTTACGTATCTTAAACGAAATAAGGATGCTTTCTTAATTTATGGAGGTGGAGAACTTGCGGTATCTGGGTATACCGATGCAAGTTTCCAAACCGACAAGGATGACTACAGGTCGCAATCCGGGTACATTTTTTGTTTGAATAACGGAGCAGTGAGCTGGAAATCTTCCAAGCAAGATACTGTTGCCGATTCAACAACAGAAGCGGAGTACATCGCTGCATCTGAAGCAGCGAATGAGGCAGTTTGGATCCGAAAGTTCCTAATCGGATTAGGAGTAGTTCCGTTAGCAGCTGAGCCCGTTCCATTGTATTGTGACAATAACGGGGCTATAGCACAGGCTAAGGAACCAAGGTCTCATCAACGGTCCAAGCATGTTCTTCGACGTTACCATCTGATTCGGGAGATTATACATCGTGGCGATGTAAAAGTCGAGAAGGTCACATCAGATGACAACATTGCAGATCCGCTGACGAAGGCTGTTCTTCAGCAAGTTTTTGAACGACACATACATAGTTCAGGTATTAGATGCTTGAGTGACTGGCTATAGGCCAAGTGGGAGATTGTTAGACATTGTGTCCCATTGCGTCACTGTTTGTAAATGATATTGTATTATTGTTCAAAATTAACTATGTAATAATGAAATTGCCTTTTGCCATTTTGTAAATATTATTTACTTTGATATATAAATGGCGAAAGTCCATATGATTAGTACTGGATTGAGATGATATGAGACAGTATCAATCCATAAAGGTTTAATCATTAAATATCCCTAGCCGTAGTATTATCGAGACTGGACATCGATAATGCGGAATAGACTAGTATTGCGCTTGTGCACGTTGTGAGGGCACAACGTCATAGTTCTCATATATTTAAGTATTGGATACTTATGCAAGTGCGATATGAGGTTGTGTTTTACCGATGGTACGGAAAACAGCTTCGCTCTGGATAGACCCCGCGGAATCCCATTGGTAGTATATCTAGGTGTCTATGGGAGGCCGCATCAGGGTAGGTGTATATGGTCTTAACCTGAGACTTACATCGCTAGTACTTGCGACAATCGGTAAACTTTGGTTTTGGTGGTTGGGGACCTTAACCGGTCTGTGTACACCTCTTCTGGGTTTATCGAGAATCGTAGTGTACTGGATGTGATGTCAAGATGGAAGTATCGCTTCAGACATATGGAGGAGGTGATGATCACGCAGGACACAGAACTAGTACTCTATAAAAGGTTGCAACCGTCGGGACAATATGACTAGGTCAGGATTGTCCGATTTAAAGAGACTAGTTGCTTGATGTCCGATATATGTTTCGTACGGGGCAGACACATCTCCAGCCCCAGGCCTAGCATGTGATCATCCGATACTGGATCGATGTACGCAATACTACGGTATACTACGCTTGATATAGATCTTATATTCCTATAAGAATATTTCTGGAGAATTGGGTAGGCATGGCGCTTTGCTAGAAGCCAACCTTGTCTTGTGAATCGGTAAGAACGTAGTACGAGGTACGTGCGTGTTCGGATTATCCGACGACCGTATTTACTGCCAACATATCCGGAGATCTCTTGGGTCGCTTCCTGAAGATTCACCTGTGATATTTGATTCGAACTTAATTAATCTTGGATTAATTGCGGAGAAACTTTATCTCGGATAAAGTGCCTTATTTAGAGAGAGAGAACGATTAATTTGGAATTAATCAGTAAATTATTATATTCGATATAATAATTGAAATTCGATTTCGACGCGAAATTAAAATTAGATTTTAATTCGGGCATACGAGTTAATTTAGAATTAATTCGTTAGCGACGTAAATAATATTTCGCTAGGCGCGATTATTTATTTAAATTCGATTTAATTAACGTCGCGACGCAAGTTCGGTATTTCGGAAATATCGAACCCGAACGCGTGAGTGCACGTGGGCCCGCTTTCGTTTGGAAACGTGTGGGGCCCACATGACACATGTCATTATATGTATTATTTTATTGATAATGCATTGCATTGTGATAGTTTATAATGCACTCAATTGTTATGCATGGAATTTGAGTGTTTGACACTCTAAGCCTTTGCATGGTTTGTGTCATAGATTTATTATTATTTAATAAATATTATGGCATAAATATAAATTGATTTTTGGTATCAAAAATAAAATAAGAAAAATCTCTCTTCTCTCTCTCACATTGCCGAAAACTGCATGCAGTTTTTTGGTCTTCATCTTCTTCATTTTGGTTGCCAAAAAGCTTGAAGATAGTGTGGTTGTTTGGAACATCTTCTCACATGCAAGGCTAGCACCTTCAAGGGATCAAAAGAGGTGATAGGGAAACCATCATAGAGCAAGGAATTCACAAAGCTTGGAGCTTTCCACCTTCTTCTCCTCTTGGCCGAATCAATCAACACTTGGAGCTTCCATTTTGGTTTGATTTTCTTCATCAACAAAGCATTGTAAGTATGATTCCGCCATACTTCAAAGTTAAATATATATTCATTTATTGTATTTCAAATGCTTAATCTTTCCTTGGGACATATTAGATAGAAATCAACATATAAATCTCACATGAGAACAATGTGATTGTTGCTCACCATGCTGTTTTTCCTGAGAGGAATACCGATATGCAGTGGTCAGTGGGAGGATAGATACTCGATGAAAATCGGAGTAATACTGTTCAAGGCACAAGGTCCGTAATGGAACACAAATAGTTCATCAATGATGAATCTGTACCATAATCTTCGAATACACAAGAACTGAGTAGATCGGATAGAGTCAGAAAACGACCTAGGGTATGGGTTTCTGATCTAACCTCATAAAGATGTCAATCTTATGAAGGTATATCCACCGACTACGTTTTGAGGAAGTGATACGAGGTATCGACTCCCTATTATGGCAAAGTGCCATGAATCCGAAATGGATTCCATGTTATACAACTATTGAAATACTAGTTGTTGTACCACAAGGCATTGTGCCTATTGGTACATTAAATCTTCAAGGAAAGACATACATGGAAGGCAACATACCAACATACAAAGCTGGGCTTTTGACGGAAAGGTATCGTTATCAACATTGTGTTAATAACGGTTCAACCTTTTACCTGTTGCCATGGTAAATCCATTTTGAAGATGCTTGTTTAACTGCATATTTCATTTATGAAATGTGTCAGTTGCAGATCAAAATCGCTTTCCTGAAAAGGAAACCTTTTGGAGGATGCTTACAACATCCTGACGATTTTGTATAACCGACAAACAAGCTTTGCGGGTTATTCGATCCATGTTTTGATTGAAACAAGCATAAGGTTCTTGGAACTGACGTTTTGAAATAATCATAATGGTTTGATTTGACTCAAAACGAAATAATTCGTGTATATAAGGAGGGGTTAGTGGGAGGGCACTGACAATGAAATTCCCATAAAGCAATTGGTGAAAGCTTGGCTTTCATAGATATTCTTTCATAGAAATTCTCCGTAGAATTCTGGGGAGTAACAACCTTTATTCAAGGAATAAAGATCTACAGGGATAGATTTGGAGTTGTTAACACTCTCTGGAAATTGTACATTTAAAATGTACTTGTATTGGTGTCTCATACGCTTCGAGCATATGGAGTCACAATCGGGTCAATCCAAGTGATAGTCACTGGATTGAAGATTAAGAACATCTGTTAGTATCTGAGAGAACTAAAGATGCTGTCTTAAATTATGGAGTAGGAGAACTTGAAGTAACTAGGATCACTGTTGCAAGTTTCCAAACCGGTAAATACTGCGGTACTATAAAGTTTGAACACTGGGACAGTGAGCTGGAAATATCCCGAGCAAGATAACTGTTGCCGAATAAACAACAAATGCGGATTATTGCTGCAGCTGAGGCAGCAATAGAAGCCATTTGGATCGAAAATAAATCTAATTAGATTAGATATAGTTCTGTTAGCAGCTGAGCTAGGCGTCAGCACATACTAAGGAATTAAAGGTCTCATCGACGATCCAGATATATACTTCTATATCATCTGATTCGTTCGGATCATACATCGTGGTGATGTGATGATCGTGTAAATCGCGTCAGACGATAATTAAACAAATCCGCTGACGAAAACCTTTCCTCAGCAATTTGAGCGAACCGTTCATAGTTCGGGTGTGGGACACTTGAGTGACTGGCTATGTGCCAAGTGGGAGATTATTGGATAATATGACCCATACCGTCACTATTTGTACAGATCATGGTGTTGTTGTACAAATTAACTATGTAACAAGGAAATTGCACTCTCATCATTTGTGATTAGATCACCATAGATATATAAATGAAGAGAGGTCCCTATGATTAGTTCCTGGATTGAGAATGATATGAGACAGTATCAGTCCACGAAGGATTAATCATTAAATATCCCTAGCCGGAGTATTATCGAGATAGGACATCGATAATGCGGAATAGGCTAGTATTGCACTTGTGCGCGTTGTGAGGGCACAACGACATAGTTCTCATATATATAAGTATTGGATACTTATGCAAGTGCGATAGGAGGTTGTGTTTCACCGATGGTACGGGAAACAGCTTCGCTCTGGATAGACCCTTTGGAATCCCATTGGTATTATGACCATGTGTCTATGGGAGGCCGAAATCAAGGTAGGTGTGTATAGTCTTAACCTGAGACTTACATCGCTAATACTTACGATAATCGATAGACTTTGGTCTTGGTGGTACAGGGCTTTAACCGATTCTGCGTACATCACTTCTGGGTTTATCAGAGAGTCGTATTGTATTGGGTGTGATGTCAAGACGGAAGTATCACTTCAGTCATAGTGGAGATGATGTCACGCAGGATGCGGTATTAGTGCTCTTAAGTGTTGCGCAACCATCGGGATATTATGACTAGGTCATGCATATCCGATTATAGAGACTAGTTACCAGACATCCGACATGTGCTTCGGACGGGGCAGACACTTATCCAGCCCCAGCCCTAGCACATGACTATCCGATACTGGGCCGATATGCACAATACTACGGTATACTACACTTGATACAGATCTATATATATTCTGTAAGAATTTTTTGGAGAATTGGGTAGGCATGGCGCTTTGCTAGAAGCCAACCTTGTCTTGTAAATCGGTATAAACGTAGTACGAGGTACTTACGTGTACGGATAGTCCGACGACCGTATTTGCTGCCAACATATCCGGAGATCTCATGGGTCGATTCCTGAAGATTCACCGATGACGTATGACTCGCACTTTAATTAATCTGGGATTAATTCGATGAGAGAGAAATTAATCTGGGATTAATTACGGAGATATTTTATCTGGGATAAAATATAAATTAAAGAGAGAAAACGATTAATTTGGAATTAATCGGTAAATTAATATATTTGATATATTAAACGAAATTGGATTTCGACGCGGAATTAAAATTAGATTTTAATTCGGGCGAACGAATTAATTAGAATTAATTCGTTAGCGATGTGAATAGTGATTTCGCTAGGCGTGATCATTTAATTACGACGCAACGGAAAATTCGTTAATTTGGAATTAGCGAACCCGAGCCCGGGATTGTTTGCGAGCGCATTCGCATTTCGAATTCGAGTGCGGCACGCAAGTCAAATCAAGCGTCAAATCGCAAGTCACATCAAGCGTCAAATCACATGTCACTTTGAGTGATGTGACATTTGAGTGATTGATGTGAGTTGATGTGAGATGAAAGGAAGCATTAAATGCTTTTGAAATTGAAAATGGTAAATGACTTATTTAATTTTTGGAAAATATAAATAAACCTTTTACATTTTTTCTTTTTCTAATTCATTCTCTCTCTCTCTTTTTACAGTTTCTTGTGAAAACCCTTTTCCCTCTCTTTTCTTCTTCTTCTCCTTCACGGTTTTGAACCGTTTCATCTTCTCAAAATTTATGGGTTGACCGAATAAAAGGGAAGCAAGGAAGAAGACTTAGTGCTAGCACACCATGAGTGATACAAAGGTGATAGGGAAGTGAGTTCGTGAGCTTGGAAGCTTGAAGCTTGGAGCTTCAATGGTGTCCATCAATGGCCGAATCTTGGAGAAGCCGAACCAGTCACCACCGTGCAGCCCCTACCACGCGCAGCTCACTGCCGAGCAAGAGAGAGCAGTTCGTGGTCCATCTTCGTTGCATCTCTACCGATTAATGTGAGTTATTCCGCACCTCCTTTGATGTGTATTCAACTCGTTTATGCATGATTTATGATCCTTGGGACTTGATTGAAACTCAACAATGGTATCAGAGCCATTTGTGCATAAAACGATTTTAGGGTTCTTGAGCAAAATTTGGGGCTTTTGATTTAAGCATGATTTTGACAAATTGTTTGTTTAAGAATGTTTGTATATGAATAACTTAGAGTTATATGTAATCAATTTGAAGAAAAATTAATTGGATTGATTTTCCCCAATTTGCTTATTGTTGGCCAAAACTTTAATTGGGTAAACTTGATTTTGAGCATGTTTAATGAAATTGGATGATTTAGAATGCTTAAATGTTGTTTAATTGATGATTGATTAGATCAATTTGATTTGAAAAAGTGTTTGGAACAATTTTCCCCAATTTGCTTGTGATGGCCGAAAATATGAACCCTAATATGTCTTGGATTTTTGATTTTTTGTTCATTGGATGACTTGCAAATCATTTGGGGATGTTAAATTTATGTTTAATTTGGTTCTATTGGATTGAATTTGATTTGGGCATAATTTCCCTCTTTGGCCGAGACACTTGAAGCATGAAATTGGGTTTGATTTTGATCAAATTATGTTGGACATGATTCATTGATGTTAAGCATGATTAATTGGACAAATTTAGTGTTTTGGAAACTTTGATTTAGGTAATTAATAATGCTATACACTTTAGGTAATTTAATTGGAAAATTTGGAATTTTTGAAATTAAATTATTGGGCCTTAAAATTGGATTTGGGCTTTTAAAGTTGTTAATGGGTTTATTGGACTTTGTTGTACAAAGTTGGTTTAGGCCAAAATTGGTTGGATCCAATTAGACCCAAAACCGCTTCCAAAAGGCCCAAATGCGACTAATGAACCTTTAACGTTTAATTGGGCCTAATGGGCCTAAATTAATTTATGGGCTTATGGGGTAACTCCCGGATTGGATTTTGGTTATTCGGTTTGACCCGAGTTGACCAAAAGTCCACGCCTCAAGAAATTAATTAAAAGCCCATTGGACTTTAATTAAATTAATATTGGATATTAATCGGGCTTTGAGACCCGTAACGATTAAATTTGGAATTTAAGTCGTAAAGGTTTATTTTATAAAGTGTAATATTTAATTTGGAATTAAATAATGAATTAGAATTAAATACGTATTAAATTGGATTTAATAATGTAATTTAATTTTAATTCGGGAATTCGTACTTCAAGTACTTGTTCGCAATACGAGTTTGACTCGAACAAAATCAAATCTTTGTTTGAACATTGGATGATCACTAATTATCAGATTAATTAATTTGATTAGATTGATTGATAACATGCTTGTATGAATACATGGTTGTGATGTTTGAATAATGTATATCGGATGGATATTAGTCGGGTGGGGCGATTTTGGAAATTGTAATAAATTTGATTTATTAATTGGACCTGCGTGTCCAGCCTTATCACCACTCCTATTCTTTGTATTCTCTTCTCACCTATTCCCCTCAATGTAAATGAGGTTTCTTTAGAAGTGTAGTGTAACGGGTAGAGAAATATTTGTGCTAGCGGAGAGAGAAAGTGAGAGATTTGATCTAGGATCAATGTGTAAAATATCCATCCGCATATCATTATTATTTTACATATGCGCTTTATTATGTGTTTAGAATGCATGTTTAGGGTGTATGATGATGAGACCTTAACAAAGATAATAAATTGGTTGCCAATTTGCACGCGAAAAACCCTCATCAAATATCATGCGTCTTTTCCTTCCATTGAGTGATTCTTGCTCAAGATCCTAGATTGGCATGGGTTGTTGGCCAAAGTCAAGCCCTTGTCCGTCGAAGATGTGTTTGAATCACAAGGCTTTGTTCCATATTGGTGTCTTGTCCAAGTTGTGGTTTGTTGGCCAAGTCAAGACCACTTCTTGTCCAACGACATTGATTACGAAGCTTCCATGTCAATGGGTCCGCGCTTGACTGGGATCACTAGGTTGTTGTGCCAAAGCCAAGGCCTAGTTGATTCAGAGGAAAAAGGTTAGGGTATACATTCGATGTATAGGCATATATAAGATATGTTTGGGACTTGGATGTCCACCTACTGGATCTAGGAGTTGGATGAGATCCAATTGATCTTCGAGATCTACCTAGTTAATTATCATACAATTTGTTGGCCAAAGTCAAGTGTGTGATATTTAACGGGATTCTAGCCCACAAGGAAACAACGGTTTCCCGAGTACACGACAGAGGGTTAGAGGCTCGCCGAAAAATAGTGGGAGGCAAGAATTGAATTTGCAATATTCGTTCAATTACTCGCCATACGCGCTCATTCAAATTATTTCGTCGTAATATTAAATGTTAGTTGGACTGATATTTAAATTGTTGTTTTAATAAACAGTTGGACTGTATTATACTTGATTATATATAATGGATTATATTAATCAATATATTTGAATTAATTATTTCAGTTTACAGTTGATTTTATAATTGGATTATAGTAATCAATGTAATTGAGGTTAATTAATTGGATTATATTTGATTATATAGTTGGACTATTATAATCATTATAATATATATAGTACCACTAATCGTTGATTAAATAGTTGGACTATTGTAATCAGATAAAATTGAAAAGTTGGATATTTAAAATATAATATGGGATTAAAATATTTTAAATGATTTAATTTTCAAATTGGGAATAAATAATAGGTTATTTTATTTGATAAAATAACTTATTATACCTTAAGCCCAAATTAAGCAAAATAAGTAGAGCATAAAATCTTTGGAAGATTTATGTGATGATGACTTTAATGCTTAATTTAATATACTTGTCATAAATCTAATTTTAGATTTAAGAAGTATTAAAATTGCAATTTAATTCTTGGAGAATTAATTGACTATTCTAGAGGAGATAAAGTCAAAGTTTGCAATTGGGCATGTAGCACGAGGTGCACATTTTCGATATTCTAAAAATCCAAGGCTTGGCCTAAGGTTCCTAAAATATTGAAAAGGATAATTGACATATACCAAAGTGACTACCATTTGGATATGGAAGACACGAAAGAATTAAAGAAAGGGCAAGGCTCTAACTTTAAAAATAATTGTCAAAGTTATGTTCACTACTAGTATTGAAATTGGATTTAACATACTTAGTGTGGTACATAAAATATATGTATTGATGTTCAGAATCCGCTACGAGCTGGATACTGACTTCAAGCCGAGATTTCTCTGTGAATCGGAAACGGGACGAAAGTCGCTGTTTCGACCGTAGATACCTAAGTTTAGGAACTACCCTTTGGGTATATACTTAATTAGGGACTGTTATAATGTAACTAGTTTGACTAGAGACATTATCTTTATATCAGTGTTTAATCCGTTGCGGATAAAACCTTTATATTATAGAACACTAAGTGTTTTATTATATAAAGATGATATTGAGATAAATACATTAGATGTAAATAACAGAATTTACATTT
Source organism: Zanthoxylum bungeanum (assembly GCA_019454045.1). Lineage (NCBI taxonomy): Eukaryota > Viridiplantae > Streptophyta > Magnoliopsida > Sapindales > Rutaceae > Zanthoxylum > Zanthoxylum bungeanum. Next base: position 17,614 of record SKCR01054188.1, on the reverse strand, counting down.
TGAATATAAATAAAATCTCAAACATATAAAATGACAAATAAATAGCTCAAATTGATTTGATCAATAGAGACTTATTTGTGGCATTGTTGTCTAGGACACAATTTAACGAGACTCGTATATCCACACTTTTGAAGAGTGGGTACTATGACTGATTTGACTATTCAAATAAGTCTGCGAATCTAGTTTATTAGGTAAAGTACCTAAAAACTATTTACTTGGTAATAGTAAAAGGGCCACCGATCTGTTAGCCCTATTCATGGTGAAGTAAGTGGGCCCATGTCTAGCTAGGCTAGATGTAGATATGAATATTTCGTGACCTTAACGGATGTGGCATCACGTTATGGTTATGTGTTTCTTTTGAAGAACACAAATCAGAAACTTTTAGAGTTTCGACATGAAATAGACAAACAGATCGGCTATAGTATTATACCGTCACTGTAAGACCGTAATGGAAAATACTTAAGCAATAAGTTTCTTATATACTTGAAAGAGTATAGTATTCTTTCAAATGAGGACTCCTCCGGAACACGTCAAAGTGACGGTGTGTCCGAACGGATTAACCGATCATGTCAGACATGATAAGGCTAATCATGAGTCGCTCTGAGCTAACCATTTCCTTCAACGGATAAGTTTTAACAGTGCAATAACTTATTTAGAATAAGGTTCCATATAAATCTGTTTGACAGATGTCATATAGGATATGAACAGGGAAGAAATGAGGTTTCTCATTCTTGATAATTTGGGTATGCCAGGCATAACGTTTGGATGATACCAAACTAAGGACCCAAATTGGATAAGTGCCAATATAGGTTATCTGTAGACAACAGGACCTGGGCGACGCTGTTCGTCCGGGCTTGCGGCCTGGTTGGGAAGTACGAAATAACATGGAGTCGCCACCCGGTGTGAACCGGGACAAAGATTTAAGGCCGCACTCACCCCTCGCAAGGGAAGACCTCAAACCGTTGGGTTCGGAATGGTCCCTTACTTATGTCACTTGTGATGATATGATTTGTGCAATTAATCAACCGAGTCTACTCAATAATCATGCTCAAGGTACTTAGATCTAACATGCTTTCTTAAATAATTCCACGCAATGTAACACCACGAGCATATAGAACCGTTAAATCAACATGCATAAATCATTACCCAAACACATCATAAACTAATAACATGCATAAAGAACAACCTAAATATGCTTTAACAAATAAATAACAAACTAAACTAAATCATGCTTAAATTAATAAATAAAACAATCTAGGAACTATCACATGCTCAAATACAAGTTTGGATGAGACGAGATACGTGTATCTTAAGTGGTACGTGGCATTGTATCCCGAGTGCAGACCATAGTACCGTCCATTCGGAATCGGCTATGGAATTTACGTCCGGGTTTCCATCCGATATACCACAAAAGAGGAACACATATCCCGCTCATCCAACAATCACATCATGCTTCAAACGACTCTCATGCGATAATATATTAAAATAAACAATAATAAATGAAAAGTAATAAATAAAAAGGTGCCCTCAGGTCTAACCTCTTTTGTCGTCTCTCGAAAGCGCGTTACACGGCCGTTGGAAGGGTTGATGTTCCGTAACTTTTCATGTTCACTAATCCAACGTATTTCCTCGCTGTTTCACTGTTTAGGCTGCTGTTTTTACTCCGTTTCGCGGTGTTTCTGCTTCTGTTTTTTGGTCACTGTTTGTGGTGTATTGTTCACTGTTTGGGGACTATTTTGGCAGTTTTCTGGACAATTTTCTGGACAGTTTTGTGGGCAGTTTTAGGGCGAGGTTCGGTGGTCAAATGGGCTGTGTTTCAGTGCAGTTTTCGGTGGTTATTCAATCGGTTAGTGGGCTGTTTGGGGTGTCGGTTAAGAGGCAATTTTTGTGGGCTGTTATGGAGATGGTGCTGTGAAGTTGCTTGTGTCGTTTATTGATGTTTGATCGTGGAAGGTCTGATCTGGTTGGCTGACCGTGTGTTTTGTATTGAGGGCTGAAGGAGTGGTTAGCGTGAAGGCAAGGGACTTTGTGCGTTAAGGGGCTTCCAGGCGTGATGGGCTGAACGTGAGTGGAGCAGGCGTGTTGATTGAAGAGATGCTGCTCGCTGATGGCTTTAGGGTCCCTATTTGCGTGGCTTATGAAGACTGAAATTGAGTGCTGTGTGCGTCTGATTGCTTGGTGAATTTGCTGTGTGTTATTTATTGAATTGAGAGGGATATGGGTGAAACGTGCACTGGCAGGTTTAGGGTTATTGTTTTTTTGTATTTTGTGAAGAGAAGAGAGAGGTTACGTGTGCATGGCTTTAGGGTTTCTTCATGCGTCGCTGAGGGGGGTTTGCCGATAGAGAGGAGAGAAGGTATGGAGAGGGGCTGGTTATGGGGGCGTGAAGTTTATTGTGTTCGTGGTTCACGGCTTATGGATCTGTGTTTAGCGTGAGGAGAGTGGCCAAGAGAGATTTAGGGTTTCATTTCTTTTCTGTGAATCTGTGAGTGGGAGCTGGGAGGTTGTTCTATTGCGTGGATGGAGGGCTTATTTGGAGGCAGTTTTGTGTGATCAATAAGGGCTAGTTGGAGGCAGTTTTGGCGTGAGTGATGAAGGCAAAAAAGGGGGCTGGATGAGGAGCAAACAGGCGTGAACGATGGGGCTGGTTGGAGGCAGTTTTGTGTGCGTGAAATTGGCTAGCTTGATGAGTGGAGAGGGGACGTGGTCAAGGCAGATTGTGTTATGGTTTGTAGATAGAGGGAGCGACGTGTGCATGGGCTGCTGACACAGGAGGTTCATCAACTATAGAATGAGTGGCTGTTACTGGAGAGAGAGTGTGCACTTCGCAGAGGCCATTTGGACTGGGACCATGGCTGACGTGGGCTGTGTTGCATGGCTTCATATGGCTATCTTTGTCTTCACGTTGATTTAAGGCTCATGGGGAGAGAGAAGGTCGTGTGTGGCTAATTAGGGTTTCTCTTTTGTTTTGTCGGTGAGGAGTTTGGGTGAGATTATGGGCGTGTAATGGCTTTGGCGAGTGGCAAGGGCAGGGCTGGCATGATGGTTGCAGTCTGTGAGGCTGAAGGGTTTGGTTTTTTTGGTCGGTCAGGCTGTTAGGCGCTGGTTCGTTGATGTGTGAATGAGGAAAGGTGGCTGTTGGTCATGACGAGAAGGCTGTGATGGATCCAAGGGGCATGTGGCTTAGTGGGGCGCCGGCTGAATAATGTGAGGGTTGCGTTAGTGGTCTTTAGGGTTTGTTTGTGGCAGTATGTGGCTGTGAAGATGAGGGGGGTGAGACAGAGGTTCCAGCTTAGGGTTTCATTTGTTTTTTGTTGTTCATGGCCGTGAATGTTGTCGATGGAGGAGAGGAGGAAGGAGAGTCCCGGTTTAATTTTTGATTTGTTTATATAGTGAGGGGATGTCTTAGGGTTAGGGTTTAATCAAGGAATAAAATCAATTATATTAGGTGTATTTTAATTTGATTATTTTAGGCAAGAAATATGTGTTTTTTAGGTGGGTAATATTTAAATTTGGTGATTGATTTCTTTAATTTAGGAATGATTTAATTTTAATTGGAAGTAAATTATTTAGTTTTGGTATTTGATTTTAATTTAATTTTAATTTGTTTTATTTAATTTGATTTGGAATTTATTTAATTTATTTAATTTGTGAGATGTGTTTTAAATATTTTAATTATTTAATTTGTGAGATGTGTTTTAAATGGGTTTGGTGTGTTTTAAAATAGAGTTTCAACAAGCGAACCCGAAGCGAAACAAGCGAGTTAACCTCTGACAAAAATGCTAATTTCCAACTTTACCCTTCCAACGTCCGTTTCCCGCGGCTTTCACAACTAAGAGGGTAGTGTCTCCATACGAGACTCATCATCGGGCTGATATGCAACAATGCAATGCCTACATTATCCTAAGGGAAACCATAAGTATAGTACTTATAAATCTCACATGAGAACAATGTGATTGTTTCTAACCATGCAGTTTTTCCTGTGAGGAATACCGATATGCAGTGGTCAGTGGGAGGATAGTGATACTCGATGAAAATCGGAGTAATACTGTTCAAGGCACAAGGTCCGTAAGAACACAAATAGTTCATCAATGATGAATCTGTACCATTAATCTTCGAATACACAAGAACTGAGTAGATCGGATAGAGTCAGAAAACGACCTAGGGTATGGGTTTCTGATCTAACCTCATAAAGATGTCAATCTTATGAAGGTATATCCACCGACTACGTTTTGAGGAAGTGATACGAGGTATCGACTCCCTATTATGGCAAAGTGCCATGAATCCGAAATGGATTCCATGTATAACAACTATTGAATACTAGTTGTTGTACCACAAGGCATTGTGCCTATTGGTACATTAAACGTCTTCAGGAAGACATACATGGAAGGCAACATACCAACGTACAAAGCTGGGCTTTTGACGGAAAGGTATCGTTATCAACATTGTGTTAATAACGGTTCAACATTTTACCTGTTGCCATGGTAAATCCATTTTGAAGATGCTTGTTGATAACTGCATATTTCATTTATGAAATGTGTCAGTTGCAGATCAAAATCGCTTTCCTGAAAAGGAAACCTTTTGGAGGATGCTTACAACATCCTGACGATTTTGTATAACCGACAAACAAGCTTTGCGGGTTATTCGATCCATGTTTGGATTGAAACAAGCATAAGGTTCTTGGAACTGACGTTTTGAAATAATCATAATGGGTTTATGATTTGACTCAAAACGAAATAATTCTTGTGTATATAAGGAGGTTAGTGGGAGGGCACTGACAATGAAATTCCCATAAAGCAATTGGTGAAAGCTTGGCTTTCATAGATATTCTTTCATAGAAATTCTCCGTAGAATTCTGGGGAGTAACAACCTTTATTCAAGGAAAAAGATCTACAGGGATAGATTTGGAGTTGTTAACACTCTCTGGAAATTGTACATTTAAAATGTACTTGTATTGGTGTCTCATACGCTTCGAGCATATGGAGTCACAATCGGGTCAATCCAAATGATAGTCACTGGATTGAAGATTAAGAACATCTGTTAGTATCTGAGAGAACTAAAGATGCTGTCTTAAATTATGGAGTATGAGAACTTGAAGTGACTAGGATCACTGTTGCAAGTTTCCAAACCGGTAAATACTGCGGTACTATAAAGTTTGAACACTGGGACAGTGAGCTGGAAATATTCCGAGCAAGATAACTGTTGCCGAATAAACAACAAATGCGGATTATTGCTGCAGCTGGAGGCAGCAATAGAAGCCATTTGGATCGAAAAAATCTAATTAGATTAGATATAGTTCTGTTAGCAGCTGAGCTAGGCGTCAGCACATACTAAGGAATTAAAGGTCTCATCGACGATCCAGATATATACTTCTATATCATCTGATTCGTTCGGATCATACATCGTGGTGATGTGATGATCGTGTAAAATCGCGTCAGACGATAATTAAACAAATCCGCTGACGAAAACCTTTCTCAGCAATTTGAGCGAACCGTTCATAGTTCGGGGTGGGACACTTGAGTGACTGGCTATGTGCCAAGTGGGAGATTATTGGATAATATGACCCATACCGTCACTATTTGTACAGATCATGGTGTTGTTGTACAAATTAACTATGTAACAAGGAAATTGCACTCTCATCATTTGTGATTAGATCACCATAGATATATAAATGAAGAGAGGTCCCTATGATTAGTTCCTGGATTGAGAATGATATGAGACAGTATCAGTCCACGAAGGATTAATCATTAAATATCCCTAGCCGGAGTATTATCGAGATAGGACATCGATAATGCGGAATAGGCTAGTATTGCACTTGTGCGCGTTGTGAGGCACAACGGCATATCTCATATATAAGTATTGGATACTTATGCAAGTGCGATTGAGGTGTGTTTCACCGATGGTACGGGAAACAGCTTCGCTCTGGATAGACCCTTCGGAATCCCATTGGTATTATGACTATGTGTCTATGGGAGGCCGAAATCAAGGTAGGTGTGTATAGTCTTAACCTGAGACTTACATCGCTAATACTTACGATAATCGATAGACTTTGGTCTGGTGGTACAGGGCTTTAACCGGTTCTGCGTACACCACTTCTGGGTTTATCAGAGAGTCGTAGTGTATTGGTGTGATGTCAAGACGGAAGTATCACTTCAGTCATAGTGGAGATGATGTCACGCAGGATGCGGTATTAGTGCTCTTAAGTGTTGCGCAACCATCGGGATATTATGACTAGGTCATGCATATCCGATTATAGAGACTAGTTACCAGACATCCGACATGTGCTTCGGACGGGCAGACCACTTATCCAGCCCCAGCCCTAGCACGTGACTATCCGATACTGGGCCGATATGCACAATACTACGGTATACTACGCTTGATACAGATCTATATATTCCTGTAAGAATTTTTGGGAGAATTGGGTAGGCATGGCGCTTTGCTAGAAGCCAACCTTGTCTTGTAAATCGGTATAAACGTAGTACGAGGTACTTACGTGTACGGATAGTCCGACGACCGTATTTGCTGCCAACATATCGGAGATCTCATGGGTCGATTCCTGAAGATTCACCGATGACGTATGACTCGCACTTTAATTAATCTGGGATTAATTCGATGAGAGAGAAAATTAATCTGGGATTAATTACGGAGATATTTTATCTGGGATAAAATATAAATTAAAGAGAGAAAACGATTAATTTGGAATTAATCGGTAAATTAATATATTGATATATTAACGAATTGGATTTCGACGCGGAATTAAAATTAGATTTTAATTCGGGCGAACGAATTAATTTAGAATTAATTCGTTAAGCGATGTGAATAGTGATTTCGCTAGGCGTGATCATTTAATTACGACGCAACGGAAAATTCGTTAATTTGGAATTAACGAACCCGAGCCCGAGATTGTTTGCGAGCGCATTCGCATTTCGAATTCGAGTGCGGCACGCAAGTCAAATCAAGCGTCAAATCGCAAGTCACAACAAGCGTCAAATCACATGTCACTTTGAGTGATGTGACATTTGAGTGATTGATGTGAGTTGATGTGAGATGAAAGGAAGCATTAAATGCTTTGCTTTTTGAAATTGAAAATGGTAAATGACTTATTTAATTTTTGGAAAATATAAATAAACCTTTTACATTTTTTCTTTTTCTAATTCATTCTCTCTCTCTCTTTTACGGTTCTTGTGTGAAAACCCTTTTCCCTCTCTTTTTTCTTCTTCTCCTTCACGGTTTTGAACCGTTTCATCTTCTCAAAATTTATGGTTTGACCGAGTAAAGGGAAGCAAGGAATAAGACTTAGTGCTAGCACACCATGAGTGATACAAAGGTGATAGGGAAGTGAGTTCGTGAGCTTGGAAGCTTGGAGCTTCAATGGTGTCCATCAATGGCCGAATCTTGGAGAAGCCGAACCAGTCACCACCGTGCAGCCCCTACCACGCGTAGCTCACAGCCGAGCAAGGGAGAGCAGTTCGTGGTCCATCTTCGTTGCATCTCTACCGATCAATGTGAGTTATTCCGCACCTCATTTGATGTGTATTCAACTCGTTTATGCATGATTTATGATCCTTGGGACTTGATTTAAACTGGGGCTAGTTCGTACCTTATGACCATTAGGCCCAAAGCTTCTGAAATGTTGATGGGCCATTCTGTAGAAATCATTGTTTTATGTTTGCATTATTCTTTTATGCTTGTGTTTGGAACATCGTCGTTTGGATCCATTTGGACCATTTGTCATGGGATATGGGCTTGTTGGGCCATTTAAACTAGGACAAGAATGTATTTTATGACGATTGGGATAATGGCTTCTAAGTGATTGATGGGCCACTTCGTGCTTGTGTTCGGAACATTACCATTTGGATTTAGTTGGGCTCCTTGCATGAGATTTGAACTTGTTGGGCCATTTAAACTGAGACGAGTTCACTCCTATGACAGTTAGCCCAAAAGCTTCTAAAATGATAACGGGCCGATTTGTTTGAAAATTTTAATTAATTTAGTATGTTATATATGTTACATGCATCTCAAGCACCTCATACATACATATATCATGTTAACACCATCTATGTCTCAAAAAGACATCATACATACCGTTTGGGTTTGAGAAGGAACAAGGCTCATTAAAAGAACAGTAACAGTCATGAGTGAATCCGGTAATGAGGTATCCAATATGGATCAGTTAGAGAACGGTCTCGCCAAGATTACTGAACAGTTGCAAGCCTTGACTACTGCTGTGGCTGGTATTGATGTGCCCCGTGCTGGGGGAAATTCTGAGAATGTGAGGCGTGAGGAGCCTCCGAATGGGTTGGGGGATGATATCCCCACTTTTGATGATGATATGGCAGAGTATGCAGCAGACAGAGTATCTGGGTCTCAGGCAGAGTTACAGAAACTTCGGGATCAGGTTGAGTCAGTTACCCGCAAGATGAGTGGTAAGAATGAAGATTTGCTAGATTATGACACACTGACTTTCGAGAAACAGTTGTCGGCACAGTTCAAGATGCCTGATATGGCTAAGTTTAACGGGAATGGGGATCCAATGGTGCATCTCCGACAGTTTGTATCAGTCATGAGTTCAGTTTGCCTGTCTCAGTGCCAAGTGCAGAAGATGTTTGGAATGTCGCTCGAGGGAGCTCCCGTGGTGTGGTACCACAGTTTGGAGAAGAAAGAGAAGGAAGATTGGAGGGAGTTGGCTGACGCCTTCCAGAAGCAGTATGTCACTGACCTAGAGATCGATCTGTCACTCCGCGATCTGGAGAATGTTAAGTAAAAATCGGAGGAGAGTTTTAAGGAGTATGTGGACCGATGGAGAGGCCAGTTGTTGAAAATGCAGACTAGGCCCTCGGAGAAGGACCAGATTAAAATGATTATCAAGGGCACCAAGCCCTCCATTTACAGCAAGTTGAGGAGGATGACCTCCATGATTACAGACTTTCGGCAGTTGAGGTAAATTGTCATGGATATTGAGGAAGAAGAGGTCAAAAACAGAAAATTCTATGGTCTGAACAGGAGGCCCATTGGGGGAACATCGGGAACAAAGCCCATTTCTGCTGAGATTGCCGCTATCCGGAACCGGAGATTTTCCAACTTGGGAAGACCACTGTCAAAGGTGCTAGATAAATTGAAGAGGCAAGGGCTCTTAAAACCCTTGGAAGCCAAACCATTACCTAATCCCCCACCATCACATTATAACCTAAGCCTTTACTGTCACTTTCACCAACAGAAGGGCTATGACACCGACAACTGCGCCCGACTCCGCCATGATATCCAAGACCTGATAGACTCCAAGAAAATACCTTGTCCTAAAATCCTTTCACCCTCAAGCCTTTTGCCTGAGAATCTGGGATAGTACTAGTGAAGATGAGACTGAGCATGGGAAAAAGTTTTGGCTTGATTTCTCTAGCAGTGATGAGGAAGAAGTGAGGGGAATGACGCGCATCTGTCATTTTTACAATGATATGGTAGAAAAGGGTAAGGAAGTTTTGACAGATGGCAGAGAAATGGTTGAGACTGCATAAAATACTGAGGGGGATATAGTGCTGAGGCAATTGAGGAAGACTAGAGCACGAGTGAGTATCTGGGAACTGTTATGTGCATCTCGGGAGCATAGGAGGCCATGGTTGAGGCCTTGAGCAAGATTTTTGTACAGGAAGACGCCAACCCTGCAATGTTTGTTGGGTCAGTTCAGAATGAAGCTTTGCATATATCTTTTTCTGAGGATGAACTCCCATCGGAAGGAAGAAATCATAATAGGCCTCTATTTATCAGGGCCGAGGTAAAGGGCAAGAGAACTTCATGTGTGATGGTGGATGATGGTTCGTCCATCAATGTGTGCCCGCTGAAAATTCTGGCAAGATTGGGTATGAAAGCAACAGACTTGGACCCCTCCAGCATGACTATTAAGGCTTATGATGGCAGCAAAAGGGGAGTTGAGGGTACTTTTGTGGCTATGGTCAAGGTAGGCCCGATTGAAGATGAGGTTGAGTTCACGGTACTGGACATCCCGGCTACTTTCGACTTATTGTTGGGAAGGCCTTGGTTTCACAAACTTGGGGGCGTGCCTTCCACTTTACATCAGATGATCAAGTTCCCGTATGAGGGAGAAGTTGTTACTATCCAGGCTGAGATAGATAATGTCGTGGCCGCCTTAGAGATACAACCTTTCACGAGGTTTCATGTGTCAGCTATTTTTGAGGAGTGGGTGGATCATAGGGTAGCTAGGATCATGAAAAAAATGAAGTTTGAGCTGGGTGAAGGTTCAAAATTACCAGATTTCAGAGGACAGACTACTCGGAAGGGTTTGGGGTACAAGTCTGATGAAGTTAAGCCGAAGGTCAAGAAAAAGGGCCTGAAACTGATGGAATGTTTTGTGAAAGCTTCAGGATATCAAGGGGAGCCTGAACCTGTAGAAGTTAATGGAATTGTGTTACCTGGTTTTAGATCTTCCAGGATATGTTGGGTAAGAAGCCGATAGTTGAAGAAATTGTGAAGAAAGAAGAAGAGAATTGGGAGGAAGAGCTGATGAAGTTGGAGAGCCTGACTCTGGGAGAGAACAAAAAGCCTGAGGAAAACCTGGTTGCAGAGGAAGAAATGCCTATAGATGAAGACATTTACCTTTCTGATTTGTTTGAATGTACTTCTGCATTATCCAATAATAAAGACATCTCTTTTGCTTATTTGCCTGAGTCATTTCCATTTACTCTGCACGAATTAAGCATATTTGATATCAGTTCGGCCAGAACTACTGTATTTAACCTTGGTACACCCGAGAGTCCCAAGGAAATTCTGATTGCAAGTGAAGTTACCTCCGAAGAGAGGGAGAAACTAGAAGAAGTGTTGGTCAGAAATGCCAAAGTGTTTGCTTGGTCCAATGAGGACATGCCTGGGGTAGACAGAAACATTACCCAGCACACAATACCAACTTATCCGAACATGAGGCCAGTAAAACAGAAACTCCGATGGATGAGACCAGAATGGGCTGAGAAAGTCAGAGAGGAAGTTAAGAAACATATAGATGTGGGATTCCTGGAAATAGTGAAGTATCCTGAGTGGTTGGCTAATATAGTGCCGGTGCCAAAGAAAGACGGGAAGGTCAGAATGTGTGTAGACTACAGAGATCTCAACAAGGCTTGTCCGAAAGATGATTTTCCTCTGCCGCATATAGATGTTCTGGTTGATAGTGCGACTTTATCTGCTATGTATTCATTTGCAGATGGGTTTTCATGTTACAATCAGGTTCTCATGGCTGAGGAAGACAAACACAAGACTGCATTTGTTACCGAGTGAGGTACTTACTGTTACAAGGTAATGTCGTTTGGGCTTAAGAATGCGGGAGCTACCTATCAGCGGATGGCCACAACACTTTTCCACGACTTGATGCACAAAGAGATTGAGGTGTATGTGGATGACATGATGGTGAAATCAGAGACAAGAGTTGGGCATATTGAAGCACTGGAAAGGTTCCTTCAGAGAGTTGACAGATACAACATGCGGCTTAATCCCAAGAAATGTGTGTTTGGGGTGACATCAGGGAAATTGTTTGGTCATACAGTGGGAAGGGGCGGAATAGAGGTAGATTCTGAGAAGATCAAGGCAATCACAGAAATGCCTGCACCGAAGACAGAAAAAGAAGTCAGAGCCTTCTTGGGAAAGATTCAGTACATCAGTCGGTTCATCGCCAAGTTGACATCAGTATGTGAGCCTATCTTCAAACTGTTGAGAAATGATCAGCCAGTGAGATGGAATGAACAGTGTCAGACAGCCTTCGACAAAATCAGAGAGTACTTGGTAAAGCCTCCTGTATTGAAACCTCCGAGACCGGGCAGACCTTTGGTATTGTATTTGGCTATAGAATCAAAAGCACTGGAGGGAATGATGGTACAGGCAGATGAGACAGGGGTAGAACATGCAATTTACTATATGAGTAAGAAGATTCTCCCGTATGAGGCTCGGTATCAAGAAGTAGAGAAGATCTGTCTTGCCGTGGTATGGGCTTCCAGAAAGTTGTGACATTATTTCTAGTCTTACAAGATCTAGGAAGTGGCGAAGGAAAATCCTCTGAAATATCTTCATTCGGTGCCTTCACTAGTGGGAAAATTGGGCAGATGGTTGGTTTTGCTAACAGAGTTTGACATTGAGTATCTCACCTTCAAAGTGATCAAAGGGCGAGCAGTAGCAGAGTTTCTGGCATTGCAACCTGTTGAGGGGGATCAGTATAAGTTTGAATTTCCAGACGAAGAGATCCAAGCAATAACAGTTCAAAGATTGAAGATGTATTTTGACGGAGCAGTGAATTACAAGGTACATTCAGAGTGACTAACAACATGGTCGAGTATGAAGCATGTGCTTTCGGTTTGACAGCATTGATAGCCTTGAAGTCCGGAAGTGTGGAAGTCTACGGAGATTCTATATTGGTAGTCCAGCAAATGCGAGGAGAATGGGAATTGAAATAAGAACAGTTGAAACCTTACCTTTTTCACCTCAGAAAGTTGGCACAGGTTATCCCCGAGTGTAAGTTTCAGCACTTACCGAGAGAATAAAATCAAATGGCAGATGCATTGGCTACACTTGCAGCAACTTGGGAAAATCCAGAAAAGTTAGTGATGAGACCGTTGATACTGACAATAGCAATCAGACCTGTTTATGAGATAGAAAGAATTCTGGAAGTTGAGGTCGATGACGGTAAACCTTGGTATTTTGACATTCAGAGGTATCTGGAACATGGTGAACTTCCGGAAGGGGCAGGTATAAAAGACAGAATAGCCATTCAGAAGTTAGCTTCCCAGTATGTGACTTTGAAAGGGGAACTGTACAAGAGGCAAGCAAACGGTATTCAGTTGAAGTGTTTGAGAAAAGAAGAAGCTCAGCATGTAATGGAAGAAATACACGCCGGGGTATGTGGTCCGCACATGAATGGGTTGAATATGTCCCGCAAGATAGTGAGACAAGGTTTTTATTGGTCAACCATGGAAACAGACTGCGTGAAGATGGTAAAGCACTGTCATGACTGTCAAGCACACTGTAATTTGAATCACTTACCGCACACAGAGTTGCACGGGTTGTCAGAGCCGTGGCCTTTCTCAGCTTTGGGGAATTGATATGATTCGAGAAATTCGACCGAATGCATCGAATAGGCATCGCTTCATAGTAGTGGCCGTAGATTACTTCTCGAAGTGGGTGGAAGCCGAATCATTCCGCAATGTTACAGCAAAACAGATGGCAAAGTTTATAGCTCGGAACCTCATTTGTCGGTATGGTATGCCGCATCATGTAGTGACAGACAACGGAGTCCAGTTTCAAGGAGAGATGAAGGGAATGTTGCAGAAATACAGGATAGGCCACCACAAGTCATCACCGTACAGGCCGCAGGCAAATGGGGCAGTTGAGGCAGCCAACAAGACTATAAAGACGATTTTAGCCAAGATGACAGAGAACTGCAGAGATTGGGCCAAGAAACTACCATATGCTTTGTGGGGGTACAGAACTTCAGTAAGAACAGCAACATGGGCCACACCTTACTCTTTGGTCTATGGAATGGAAGCAGTATTGCCAGTAGAAGTGGAAATACAGTCTATGAGGGTATTAGCAGAGGCAGAATTACCGGAACGGGAGTAGGCCGCACAGAGGTTTGATCAGATAGCACTATTGGATGAGAAAAGAACGAAGTCTTTGTATCACATGCGGTTGTATCAGAAGAGACTAGCCCGAGCATTCAACAAGAAAGTACGCCCCACTAAGATTAAAAAGGGTGATTTGGTACTTAAGCAATCAAGGCCGTCGACGACAGATCCAAGAGGAAAGTTCAGACCTAACTGGGAAGGACCTTACATAGTGTAGAAGGTAATGGGAAATGGAGCAGTGAAGCTATCAGACTGGGAAGGAAATGAGTTCACCGAGCCGATCAACGTAGACAGATTGAAACAGTACTTTGCTTGAGGGAGAGAATACCGAGCAGTCACCAAGGAAATTGGCAGAAGACCTAACCCAAAGGGATAAGAAAATCCTTCATGCATACACGTAACATTGTATTCTCTTCGTGTTTGTTTTTGTTTTGTGTTCGCAGGTTCGAAGAAAAGAGAAAGCGGCAGAAATGAGCCAAACATCGTCAGCGCAGTTTCAGTTTTGGGGATGCGTCCCAGGGGGCGAGGCCCACATCAACAGTTTTTGGGGATAAGTCCTAGGGGGCGAGGCCCATATCAACTTGAGGGCGAGGCCCATGTCAGCTTGGGGGCGAGGCCCATATCCGCTTGAGGGAGAGGCCCACATCGTCAGCAGTTTTGGGATGCGTCCCAGGGTCGAGGTACCCCTGTTGACAGTTGCAGTTCCGGGATGCGTCACAGGGTCGAGGGCCCACTGCATCATCAGTTGTAGTTCCGGGATGCGTCCCAGACATGAGGGCCCACTACATCATTTGTTCTAGGGCGAGCCCTCATTTCCAGCGGTATCGGGATGCGTCCCAGGGTCGAGGTGCCCCCGTTGTCGGTTGCAGTTATTGGGATGCGTCCCAGGATCGAGTTCCACTGCAACACCAACTCAGCTCGAGGTAGCAGACGAGCCAGGTAAGTGAAAATGCATTGCATAACTTTGATAGGATTGTTCAAAGTCACACACTGCACAAGTCCCATCAAAGTGGGGGCGACTGTAGGCATTGCATTTTTGCATGTGAAACCCGATGATGAGTCTCAGTTGGAGGCACTACCTTTTTAAGTTAAAGATATTGCAGGAAACAGACGTCGGAAGGGGAAATTCGGAATAAGTATGTCATCAAGTTCATTTCACAAGTTCATTGTTTTCGTTCGTGCTGCATTCGTTACCACGTTCGAACGTCAAACAGATTACGGGCGTTCGTGCAGCGTTCTAAGAGGCGTTCGAACGGTGTCGGTATTTCTGGTTTTGCTGCTAGGCCCACACGCCCAAGGCCCTAAATAAATTACACCCAAATTAAATCAAATATTAATTAAATTAAACATTGAATTAAATAAAATAATTAAACCATTTACCAATTAAATAAAACATAAAATATAATCATACCTAATTTAGATAAATCAAATATATTAACTTCCTAACTAAGCAAAAATATACTAAATTAAAAAGATGTCATGCCTAATTAAATCACTCATAACCAATTTAAAGATATTGACTTCCTAATCTAAACCAAATTTGTCCCCCTCAATCTTTGACTTTCCTTGCTCAACACAAAATCAAATCCCTTCATTGTGAGACAAGGAGTAGCCCTAGCCATTCTCTATATAAACAACCCCTCACCAAGACATGACTCCCCTAGCTCATACACATAATTCTCACGCAAGTCACAACATAAAAAGCCCTAGCCACTCACGGCAATAGCAACAAGAAGAACACAAACAATTCTCTTCATCTCCTCCACACATCACCGAAAATCTCCCCCATACAGCAGCCCTCCATCACCGAAAATATACCCCCAAATAGCCGCCCAAACACGCTACAAACAGCCGCTAAAGTACCCCCAAACAGCAGCCCATTTCCCCCCGAAAACAGCAGCAAAATCCTCTTAAAATAGTCCCTGAAATCCTTAAAACAGTAACATAAAAACTGCACTTATAATCCTTAAAATAATCACACAAAACTGCTCTTAAAACCCACAAAAAAACACTCGAAACAATCCGTTGAATCGTCAAAATAGTGACCTGAACAGTGAGCAGAAAATACAGAGGAAACAGCAGTAAAACGGAGGCCAAACAGCAAGCAAATCAGCAAAATAGTGAGCCAAGACGCTAAACCAGTGAACCGGAGAAATAGAGGAGCTTTACCCTTCCGATTTCCGCGAAACGCAAGTCCGAAAGTCGGCAAAAAAAGGTTAGACATGAGGGTATTTTCCACATTTATTTTTCTGTTTTATTTTTATTATTCATTGATTATTGTTCGCATGATTGTTATGTCAAAATGCATGTTGTGGCCGTTGAGTAGATAAATATGCATGTATCATGAAATATTGTATGTTGTGGACTTGGAATAAAATAAAAGATGTGTCAACTCTCGCGATATATCGGATGGAAACCCGGACATAAATTTCATAGCCGATTCCGAATGGACGGTAGTATGATCTGTACTCGGGATACAACTCCACGTACCGCTTGAGTAAACGGCACCTTCTTTGTTTTATGTTGCTTTGATTTATTTATTTTTCGTCATTTGAATTCCGCATGTTACTTGTTTATGCATGACACAATCGAGTGCATGGGCTTAGTAAATCGGATTAAAGGTCCCCTATTTGTAGGGGATAAAATCCTTTACCACGATGTTTTGCCGCGCCGGTTGATGTGTGTTCGATTGGATGTAAGATATGTTCAATCGGGCATACTAAGTTTGATGTCATTGTCTTTATTTTTGTATGCATGACGCGATCGAGCGCATGGGCTTAGTAAGTCGGATTAAAGGTCCCCTATTTGGAGGGGTTAAAATCATTTACCACGATGATTTGCCGCGTCGGTTGGTGTATATTCGATTAGATGTGAGATGAGTTCAATCAGATACGTGAGGTCCCATATTGTGGATTTGTTTGTCTATGAATGTGTTGCATGCATCAGGTCTGGTTCCATTCGAATGCGTTCTCGAATGCCACACGAACGTGAACCTTCTGTTTACCGTTCGAACGCGTCCTCGAACGCTACGCGAATGCGCACGCATTTTCTTAGTGTTTCATGCATCAGGTCTAGTTCCGTTCGAATGCATTCCCGAACGCCACACGAACGTGAAACTTCTGTTTACCATTCGAACGCCTTATCAAACGCTATGCGAACACGCACGCATCTTCTTAGTGTTTCATGCATCAGGTCTGGCTCCGTTCGAACGCGTTCTCGAACTTTATACGAACGCGAACCTTCTGTTTACCATTCGAACGTGTTCTCGAACGCTACGCAAACGCGCACCCCCTGAGCTGAGTTATTTTCATCAGATTTCGTACATAATTGTCCCTAGTAGCTATTCCTTCGTATGATGAACCTGGTTGTTTCTATGCATTATGCAAGATTGTGTAGGTGTCGTTCATCTGTATTCCCCACATGTATGAGTATAATGTGTTTATTAACTTGTATGCTTGACGTATGTTAATCTTTATGTATGCAAATTGAGACATAGATTACATGCAAATAGGCTGTATGCAATTCGGATATGTGTTACATGTAAATTTAGATGAACTTGTTGATGTATGCATGAGAACTTAGAAGCATGATACTCTTGGAAATAAGTGTTACTTAAGCTTGATTAAATTATTGCACAAATCCTTTCATTACAAGTGACATAAGTAATGGACCATTCCCCCAACGGTTTGAGGTCTTCCCTTGCGAGGGGTGAGTGCGGCCTTAAATCTCATTTTCCCGGTTCACACCAGGTGGCGACTCCATTATTTCTCCGATTTAGTCCATGTGGCTACTCCGTACTCCCAACTAGGCCGCGAGCCTAGAACAGCATGCGTCGCCCAGTTTCTGTGTTCCCACACCAGCGATGGTATAGATGATCCATTCACCTTTTGTAGTGCAATGAATGATTCTGATAAAGAGGAATGGATCAAAGCCAACCTAGAGATAAAGTCTATGTACTCCAACTCAGTCTGAGAACCTGTAGACCAACCTGATGGGGTGAA
>SKCR01054187.1:0-36776 GCA_019454045.1 Zanthoxylum bungeanum | reverse complement strand
CTTCAATGTGACAAGTGCCAGAGAATGGGAATATTCGAAGATAAATGAAGGACCATTGCAAAACATTATGGACGTGGAGATATTCGATGTGTGGGGTATAGATTTCATATGACCTTTTGTTCATCATTTGGAACCTGTACATATTTGTGCTGTGACTATGTTGGATAATATGACCCATAAGCGTCACTATTTGTACAAATCAGGTTGTGTTGTACAAATTAACTATGTGACAAGGAAATTGCACTCTCATCATTTGTGATTAGATAACCATAGTATGTATAAATGAAGAGAGGTCCATATGATTAGTTCCTGGATGAGATGATATGAGACAGTATCAGTCCACGAAGGATTAATCATATTAATATCCCTAGCCGGAGTATTATCGAGACAGGACATCGATATGCGGAATAGGCTAGTATTCACTTGTACGCGTTGTGAGGGCCACACCAGCATAGTTCTCATATATTTAAGTATTGGATACTTATGCAAGTGCGATAGGAGGTCGTGTTTCACCGATGGACGGGAAACAGCTTCGCTCTGGATAGACCCCTCGGAATCCCATTGGTATTATGACTATCTGTCTATGGGAGGCCGAAATCAAGGTAGGGTGTAATAAGTCTTAACCTGAGACTTGCATCGCTAATACTTGCGATAATCGGTAGACTTTGGTCTTGGTGGTACAAGGCTTTAACCGGCTCTGCGTACACCGCTTCTGGTTTATCAGAGAGTCGTAGTGTATTGGGTGTGATGTCGAGACGGAAGTATCACTTCAGTTATAGTGGAGATGATGTCACGCAGGATACGGTATTAGTGCTCTTAAGTGCTGGCCGGCCATCGCGATATTAGACAAAGTCATGTATATCCGATTATAGAGACTAGTTACCAGACATCCGACATGTGCTTCGGACGGGAGACACTTATCCAGCCCCAGCCCTAGCACGTGACTATCAGATATTGGGCTGATATACACAATACTACGGTATACTACGCTTGATAAGATCTATATATTCCTGTAAGAATAAATATTTCTGGAGAATTGGGTAGGCATGACGCTTTGCTAGAAGCCAACCTTGTCTTGTAAATCGCTATAAACGTAGTACGAGGTACTTACGTGTTCGGATACTCCGACAACCGTATTTACTGCCAACATATCGGAGATCTCATGGGTCGCTTCCTGAGATTCACGATGTGATGTATAACTCGCACTTTGATTAATCTGGGATTAATTAGTAAAGAGAGAAGATTAATTTCTAGAGAGAGAAAATTAATCTGGGATTAATTACGGAGATATTTTATCTCGGATAAAATATCGTTTATAGAGAGAGAGAACGATTAATTTGGAATTAATCGATAATAAATAATATATTTGATATATTATTAGAAATTGGATTTCGACGCGAAATTAAAATTGGATTTTATTCGGGCGACAAATTAATTTAGAATTAATTCGTTAGCGACGTGAATAGTGATTTCGCTAGGGCGTAATCATTTAATTACGACGCGACGGAAAATTCGTTAATTTGGAATTAGCGAACCGAGCCCGAGTTGATTGCGAGCGCATTCACATTTCGAATTCGAGTGCGGCACGCAAGTCACATCAGCGTCAATCAATAGTCGCGTCAATTGTCAAATCAATTGTCATTTGAGTGATGTGACTGACAAATGTCACTTTATTAAAGTGATGTGATGTGACTTAAAGAAAAAGTAGAAGTGATGGGTTGAAAAGTTGATGGAAAGCTTTTTACCTTTTTTTGCTTTAGACTTTTGGTATTTTGAAAATTGAAAGTTATATGGTGTATTTTATTTTTGGAAAATATAAAACCAAAATTACTTTTCTTTTACACACTCTCTCTCCCATTAACGGTTTCACGTTAAAACCCTTCTCCTTCTCTTTTCCTCTCTTTTTTTCTTCCTCTTCTCACGGTTTCTAGCCGATTTCTTTCTGTTTTTCTGGGTTTTGCCGAATCAAGAAGGAGAAATAAAAGAAGAACTAAAAGGAAGAAGACAAGTTGCTAGCCACACATATGGGTTATGATTTTTTTTATGTGATAGGGCAACGAATTTGTGAGCATGGAAAAAAGATTGGATTTGGAGCTTCATGGTCGACATCCATGGGCCGAAAGGTGGAGCTAAAACGCCCAAAACGAGCAGCCCACTGCAAGAAGCGCTATTGCCGAAACTCAATGGAGGACGAAAATGGCTTGTGTTCTCTTCGCATCAAACCGACCATTGTGAGTATATTCCGCACCTCCTATGTTGTGTATTCTGCGTTTTCTTGATTGATTTGTTGATCTTGTGGGACATATATTAGAACTCAACAATGGTTCAGAGCCATATCAAGCATGAACTTTTAGGGTTTGAAATGGGGATAATCAATTGAAGCATGATTTGGTTTGAATTGATGATTAAGTATGCTGTATGTGATGAAGTGAGTTGTGAATGATCAATTCATAAAATTGGATTGGATTCAATTTTCCCCAAATTTTGGGCAGACAAATTGGGTACAAATCAATTGAAGCATGATTTGGTTGAATTGATTGATTAAGTATGCTTGTATGTTGATTAATGAAGTTGTGCATGATCATTTCAAGAAAATTGGATTGGATATCAATTTTCCCCAATTCTTTAGGTGGAACATGTAACTTGAAGTGGGTTAAAATGTGTTGAGCATGTTTTAATTAAATTGGAGTGTTTAAGTTGTTGGAAAAATCTAATCCATGTCCCAAGATCAAAAGAACAAGCAAAATATATAAATGAATGAACAATATTGAAGTATGGCGGAATCATACTCACAAGATCGGAATGCGGATGCGTTGATGAAACAAAAATTTCTCCTTTGTGCAGTGAGGGTTTCGGCCAAACAGAAAAGAGAAGCTCCAAGCAATTTTTGATCCTTCCAAGCTCTAAGATGAGTTTCCCATAACACCTTGTATGATCCCTTGATGGTGCTAGCCAAAATGTGAATTTATGTTCCAAACATGCACAAATCTTCAAGTTTTGCAACAAAAACAGAAAGTGGAGAGCCAAAACTGCAGTGAGTTTTCGGTAATGTGAGAGAGAGGAGAGAAGCTAATTTTTGTTACAAAAATCAATTTATATTTATGCCATAATATTTATTAAAATAATAAACTTATGACACAAACCATGCAATGGCTTAGAGTGTCAAACACTCAATTTCCATGCAAACCCTTGAGTGCATTGTACACTATCTCCATGCAATGCATCAACAATTAAATAATGCATATAATGACATGTGTCATGTGGGCCCCACACGTTTCCAAATGAAAGTGGGCCCACGTGCACTCACGCGTTCGGGTTCGATATTTCCGAAATACCGAACTTACGTCGCGACGTTAATTAAATCGAATTTAAATAAATAATTGCGCCTAGCGAAATTATTATTTACGTCGCTAACGAATTAATTCTAAATTAACTCGTTTGCCCGAATTAAAATCTAATTTTAATTTCGCGTCGAAATCGAATTTCGATTATTATATCGAATATAATAATTTTACGATTAATTCCAAATTAATCGTTCTCTCTCTTTATATAGTACTTTATCCAAGATAAAGTCTCTCCGTAATTAATCCAAGATTAATCGAGTTTGAATCATACGTCATTGGTGAATCTTCGGGAAGCGACCCAAGAGATCTCTAGATATGTTGGCAGTAAATCCGGTTGTCGAACTATCGAACACGTACGTACCAAGTACTACGTTTTTACCGATTTACAAGACAAGGTTAGCCTCTAGCAAAACGCCATGCCTACCCAATTCTCTAGAAATATTCTTATTGGAATATAAGATCTATAACAGGCGTAGTATACCGTAGTATAGTGTATATCGAACCAGTATCGGATGATCACATGTAAGGCCTGGGGCTGGAGATGTGTCTGCCCCGTACGATACACATATCGGACATCAAGCAACCAGTCTCTTTGAATCGGATAATCCTGACCTAGTCATATTATCCCGATGGTTGCAACCATTATAGAGTACTAGTTCTGTATCCCTCGCGATCATCATCTCCATATGTCTGAAGTGATACTTCCATCTTGACATCACACCCAATACACTACGATTCTCGATAAACCCAGAAGAGGTGTACACAGAACCCGTTAAAGCCCTGGACCACCAAAACTAAAGTTTACCGATTGTCGTAAGTACTAGCGATGCAAGTCTCAGGTTAAGATCATATGCACCTACCCTGAAGCGGACTCCCATAGACACGCAGACATACTACCAATGGGACTCCGCGGGGTCTATCCAGAGCGAAGCTGTTTTCCGTACCATCGGTAAAACACAACCTCCTACCGCACTTGCATAAGTATCCAATACTTAAATATATGAGAACTATGCCGTTGTGCCCTCACAACATGCACAAGTGCAGTACTAGTCTATTCCGCATTATCGATGTCCAATCTCGATAATACTACGACTAGGGATATTTAATGATTAAACCTTTATGGATTGATACCGTCTCATATCATCACAATCCGGAACTAATCATAGGGACTTTTACCATTTATATATCAAAGTAAATAAATTACAAAACGGTAAAAGGCAATTTCATTACTACATAGTTAATTTTGTACAATAATACAATATCATTTACAAAATAGTGACGCTATGGGTCATTACTGTCTAACAATCTCCCACTTGGCCTATAGCCAGTCACTCAAGCATCTAATACCTGAACTATGTACATGTCGCTCAAACTTTTCCCGAGGAATAGCCTTCGTCAGCGGATCTGCAATATTATCCTCTGATGCGATCTTTTCGATCTTCACATCGCCACGATGTATGATCTCTCGAATCAGATGGAATCGTCGAAGAACATGTTTGGATCGTTGATGAGACCTTGGTTCCTTAGCCTGTGCTATAGCCCCGCTATTGTCACAATACAATGGAACGGGCTCAGCTGCTAACGGAACTACTCCTAATCCAATTAGAAATTTACGGATCCAAACTGCCTCTTTTGCTGCTTCAGCTGCTGCAATGTACTCCGCTTCAGTTGTTGAATCGGCAACAGTATCTTGCTTGGAAGATTTCCAGCTCACTGCTCCGTTATTCAAGCAAAATATGTACCCGGTTTGCGACTTGAAGTCGTCTCTGTCGGTTTGGAAACTTGCATCGGTATACCCAGATACCTCAAGTTCTCCATCTCCATAGATTAAGAAAACATCCTTAGTTCTTTTAAGATACCTAAGGATACTCTTAACCGCATCCAGTGATCCTGTCCTGGATCGGCCTGATATCGACTGCACATGCTCAAAGCATAGGACATCAGGTCGTGTACATATCATGGCATACATGATCGATCCGACTGCCGAGGCGAACGGAGTCCGACTCATGTTGTCTCTCTCTCATCTTGTGTTTTAGGACACATGTCCCTAGATAGATAGACGCCATGTGATGTTGGCAACAGTCCCCTCTTGGACTGATCCATGTTGAATCTCTTCAACACTTTATCAATATATGTACTCTGGGAGAGTCCAAGTAGCCTTCTAGATCTATCCCGGTAGATCTTTATTCCTAGAATAAAAGCTGCTTCTCCCAGATCTTTCATGGAGAATTTCAATGAAAGCCAAGCTTTTCACCGACGTTAACATGGGAATGTCATTGCCTATAAGCAATACATCGTCGACATAAAGGACAATAAAAGTCAGTGCACTCCCACTAACCTTCTTATATACACAAGGATCATCTACGTTTTGAATGAAATCATATTCTTTTATGACCTCATCAAAACGTTGGTTCCATGACCTCGATGCTTGCTTCAGTCCATAAATGGACCGATTTAACTTACAAACCTTGTTTGCAAGTCTTGGTGCGATAAAACCGTCAGGTTGTTGCATATAAACATCCTCCAACAGGTTTCCGTTAAGGAAAGCGGTTTTAACGTCCATCTGCCATATTTCGTAATCGTAATATGCAGCTATCGCAAGCATTATCCGAATGGATTTAATCATGGCAACGGGTGAGAAAGTTTCGTCATAATCAACTCCAAGTTGTTGACGATACCCCTTCGCTACGAGCCTAGCTTTGTACGTTTGTACGTTGCCATCCATGTCTGTCTTCTTCTTGAAGACCCATTTGCATCCAATAGGCTTTACGCCTTCTGGTGCATCAACCAGTGTCCAAACTTGGTTGGTATACATGGAATCCATTTCGGCCTTCATGGCCTCTTGCCATAAAGTGGATTCGATACCTGTATCGCTTCCTCATACGTAGCCGGTTCAGTATCCTCAATAAGATTAATATCTACATGAGGTGAGATCAGGAATCCATACCTCTCAGGTATTACCCTGACTCTCTCCGACCTACGTAGTCCTTGTGTAATTGAAGATTGTGGTTCAGTCTCATCCTGGATGGACTGTTCATGTTCCGTTCTCGATTCATTGCCAGGAACAGTATCACTACGACTTTCATCGAGTTCTACTTTCCTCCCACTAAACACTGCATTTAGGAATTCCTTCTCAAGGAAAACCGCATGTAGAGCAACAAATACTTTGTTCTCTTGTGGGTAATAGAAGTAATATCCTTTGGTTTCCCTAGGATATCCAACAAATAGGCATTTATCTGATTTGGGTTCAAGTTTGGTACCTTCCAAACGTTTGACGTATGCCCAGCAACCCCAAATCTTCAGGAATGAGAAACCTGGTTTCTTTCCTGTCCATATCTCATACGGAGTCTGTTCAACAGACTTTGACGGAACCCTATTCAAAATAAGAATTGCACTTTCTAATGCATGTCCCCAGAAGGATATAGGTAGCTCAGTGCGACTCATCATCGACCTTACCATGTCAAGCAAGGTACGGTTTCTCCGTTCAGACACACCATTTAATTGTGGTGTTCCAGGAGGAGTCCATTGTGAAAGAATACCATATTCTTTCAAGTAATCTTGAAACTCATTACTTAAGTATTCGCCACCACGGTCCGACCGTAATGTTTTAATACTCTTGCCTGTTTGTTTTTCAACTTCGTGTCGAAACTCTTTGAATTTCTCAAAAGTTTCCGACTTGTGCATCATTAGATACACATAACCATAACGTGATGCATCATCCGTAAAGGTTACGAAGTATCGATATCCACCTCTAGCCTGGCTAGACATGGGCCCACAAACGTCACTATGAACGAGGGCTAACAGTTCAGTGGCGCGTTCACCTTTACCACTAAAAGGTGATTTAGGCATTTTGCCTAATAAACAAGATTCGCAGACGTCATATGAATTTGGATCAAATCCGTCCAAGTACCCACTCTTCGAAAGTGTGGATATGCGAGTCTTGTTGATGTGTCCCAGACGACAATGCCACATAATAAGTTTCTTCCTTTGGATTACTCATTTTGAGCCTTTTGTTTGTTATTTTACGTTTGGAGATTTATTTATATTCAAAATATAAAGACCATTATTTGCATCAGCACTGCAAATTTCTGCATCATTTTATATAAATAACACCTGGTGTTTTTAAATACAAAAGTGTACCCATACTGGGTTAACAAAGATACAGAAATAATATTCTAGTTAAACTAGGAACAAAATAACAGTCATTTAGTTTAAGTACATGCCCCGAGGGCAGTTCCAAAACAAAAGTGCCTACGGCCAAAACAGCAACAGAAGTTCCATTTCCAACTCGTAGATCTACCTCCCCCGAAGCCAGTCTCCTGCTATCATGCAGATCCTGCACATCAGTACAAATATGAGAACCACAGCCAGAATCAAAAATCCAATTTTTATTAAGACTAGAAGTAGTCATATTTATCTCAATAACAACATACCTGAGGCCGGTGCCTTGCCCGCCTGTATGTCCTCCTTATGTCCCTTGTTCATGCGGCAGTCACGCTTCCAGTGACCTTCTTGCCGCATTTCAGGCAAACATCTTGAGACTTGTCCCTTGGCTTCCCAGAAGCCTTTGTTGACTTGGCCTTGCCTTTGTTCTTATGCTTTTTCTTCTTAACACCCCCAGTTGCCTTGAGCCCAGCTTTCGGCGTTTGAGATGTTGATGCAAAGTGCGCCTCGCGCTTGTTGCCTTTCAGAAGCTCTTTCTCTGACTCCTTGAGAATCGACAATAACTCTCCAAGAGTATCATCCGAATTCATCATTTGTAGTTGATGACAATCTGTTTCCAAGTATCGGGTAGTGACTGTAGAAGTACATCTATAGCCAGCTCAGCCTCCAAGACTATACCCATATTAGCCAGTTCATCAATATCGGCTATCATTTGAGTCCCATGGACCTCAACAGAACTACCATCAGTCATACGGGAGCGAAAGATTTTCTTCACCAACTCGTACCTCGCCATCCGCTTATTAGTGCGGTGAAGATCTTGCAATCTTGCCATCATATTATAAGGATCCAAGTCCCTATTCTGGCGGCGAAAGTGTTGAGTCATTGAAGCAAGCATGATCGACTGAGCCGTGTCACAATCATCACTGTGAGTTTTCCATAACTCCAGCTCAAGTGGCTCAGTTGGCTTAGGCCCGAGAGGTCTGTATCGTATACAGTATCCTCTCCGCCCCAAGGACTATCCTTAGGTTCATTTCCCAATCAGCGAAGTTTGTCCCCTTAAAGACATTGTCACCCATGATGATGTCTCGGACATTTACCTTGCTTGCCATCTTAACTACGATAGTCCAACTATCTAGTTAACGATATAATGGGTACAGTCAAACTGTTACAAGAAAAATAACATTTTATTAGTCCAACTAATGTTAAAATATTGACGAAATAAATTTTGTAAGCGCGTAAAGCTAAGTATCTGAATGAAATTGCAAATTCAATACTAGCCTCCCACTATTTTCTACAAGTCTCTAACCCTCTGTTGAGTACTCGGGAAATCCAATTTCCTAGTGGGCTAGGATCCCGTTAAATAACACACAACCTTGACTTTGGCCAACAAGTTGTATGATATTTAACTAGGTAGATCTCGAAGATCAATTGGATCCCATCCAATTCCTAGATCCGGTAGGTGGACATCCAAGTCCGAAACATATATATCTAATACATATGTCAATGTATCCAATACATTTTCCTAACCATTTCCTCTGAATCAACTAAGCCTTGGCTTTGGCACAACAAACCTAATGATTCCAGTTAAGCGGGACCCATTGACGAGGAAAGTTTCGTAATCAATGTCGATGGACAAGAAGTGATCTTGACTTTGGCCAACAAATCACAACTTGGACAGGACACCGATGTGGAACAAAACTCTCATGATTCAAACACATCCTCAATTGACAAAGGTCTTGACTTTGGCCAACAAACCAATGCCAATTTCGGATCTTGAGAAAGAATCATTCAACGGAAGGAAAATCGCTTAATATTGTTTGAGGGATTTTTCGCGTAATTGGCAACCAATTAATTTATCTTTGTTAGGTCTCATCATCATACACCCTTAAGCATGCTTCTAAAACATCATAAAGCGCGTAAAGTAAAGTAATAGTGATATGCGGATGGATATATAAACAACTTGTTCCTAGAACAAATCACTCCCTTTCCTCTCCCCGCTAGCACTATTCTACTTCTACCCAATTACATAATACAATAAGAGAAACCTCATTTACATTGAGGGAATTAGGTGAGAAGAGAATACAAAGAGATAAAGAGATAAGGCTGGACACGCAGGTCCAATTTATAAATTCCAAATTTACAATAATTTCTAAAATTACCCTTCCCTTCTAATATCCATCCGATATACACTATTCATACAACACATCCACATTCATTCATTCAAGGCATGTTATACAACCAATCAAATCCATTAATTAGTCTTTAATTAGGTGACAATACAATGTTCAAACAATTGTTTGCATTTGCGCGCGAGTCCAACTCGTTTTGAGAATAAATACTTATAGTATGAATTCACGAATTATATCGAACTACTCGTTAAATCCAATTTAAGTCGTATTCAATACTAATCCTTTTATTTAATTCTAAATTAAATATTTACACTTTTATTGTGCTTTTATAACTTAGATTCCAAATCTAGTACTATTGGGTCTCAAAGCCCAACTAACATCTAATGTTCGTTTAATTAAAGTCCGATGGGCTTTCTATTGATTTCATTAGGCTTGGGCCTTGGTCAATGTGGGTCAAACCCAATTTCCAAGCCCAATAAGGAATCACCCTCATTTGCCATAAAAATCAATATCAAGCCCATAAGGCCCAATTAAACATAAAAGCCCATTTATTACATTTGGACTTAAATGGTGTGATTTAGGCCCATTTTGGATCCAATCCAAATGGTCCAAATCTACTTGGCCCAACCAAGCCCATTTATGTCCAAATATAATAGTTTTAGGCCCAATTCAAAATTAAGCCCAATTAACCAAATTTTAAAATTCCAAATTTTATAACTTAATTAATTAAAGTGTATTATCATGATTAATCCTTTAAATCAATATTCCCAAAATATCAAATTAATCCATTAATCATATTTTTATCTTAAATATATGTCCAACATTATTTAATCAAAAAATCAAGTCCCTAATCTTCTTCATGCATTCGGCCAAGGTGATGAAAAATTACCGATTTCGTTTTCAATCCAATCGAATCACAAATCGTCATTTTATGTTCGTTTAAAGTCATCCAATTATCTTATAAAACAACAAATCATCATCTCCATGGTCTAGGTAGTATTCGGCCAAGCCTCTCCAAGAGGGGAAAAATTAATCCAATTTTTTTTATGAAATTGATAATGTATAACATAATGTAACATACATTTAAGCATACTTAATCAATCAAAATCATCAAATCATGCTTCAATCAATTTTGCCCAAATATTACCCTAATATATTTGCATGCTCTTTAAGCTCAATGATACCATTGTTGGAAAATCTAATCCATGTCCCAAGATCAAAAGAACAAGCAAAATATAAATGAATGAACAATATTGAAGTATGGCGGAATCATACTCACAAAGATCGGAATGCGGATGCGTTGATGAAACAAAAATTCTCCTTTGTGCAGTGAGGGTTTCGGCCAAACAGAAAAGAGAAGCTCCAAGCAATTTTGATCCTTCCAAGCTCTAAGATGAGTTTCCCATAACACCTTTGTATGATCCCTTGATGGTGCTAGCCAAAGATGTGAATTTTATGTTCCAAACATGCACAAATTCTTCAAGTTTTTGCAACAAAAACAGAAAAGTGGAGAGCCAAAACTGCAGTGAGTTTTCGGCAATGTGAGAGAGAGGAGAGAGCTAATTTTTGTTACAAAAATCAATTTATATTTATGCCATAATATTTATTATTAATAATAAACTTATGACACAAATCATGCAATGGCTTAGAGTGTCAAACACTCAATTTCCATATTGCCAAAGAGTGTCACACCCAATACACTACGATTCTCGATAAAACCAAGAAGAGGTGTACACAGAACCTTTTTTTAAAGCCCTGACCACAAAACTAAAGTGTACCGATTGTCGTAAGTACTAGCGATGCAAGTCTCAGGTTAGATCATATGCACCTACCCTGAAGGGACTCCCATAGACACGCAGACATAACTGCCATGGGACTCCGCGGGGTCTATCCGAGCGAAGCTATTTTCCGTACCATCGGTAAAACACAACCTCCTCCGAACTTGCATAAGTATCCAATACTTAATATATGAGAACTATGCCGTTGTGCCCTCACAACATGCACAAGTGCAGTACTAGTCTATTCCGCATTATCGATGTCCAATCTCGATAATACTACGACTAGGGATATTTAATGATTAAACTTTAGGATTGATACCGTCTCATATCATCACAAATCCCGGAACTAATCATAGGGCTTTTACCATTTATATCAAAGTAAATAAATTACAAAACGGTAAAAGGCAATTTCATTACTACATAGTTAATTTGTACAATAATACAATATCATTACAAAATAGTGACGCTATGGGTCATTACTGTCTAACATAAGTATGCTTAAAACCTGTTTAATTGAGATTGTGTGTGATCAATTCAAGAAAATTGGATGGATCAATTTTCCCCAATTGGAGGCATGACCGAAATTGGAGAACCCTAATGTCTGGAATTAATGTGTGTTTTGATCATTGGATGACTTAAAACAATTGGGTAAATGTTGTTTTGAAGTTCAATTGGATTGAATTTGATTTGGAACATTTTTCCCTTTTAAAGTGGCTTGGCCGAACTTAATGAACATGAAATTCATTGTGCAGTTTTGTTTAATTCATGGTGATTGAATTGATTGGGAAATGATGATTGTGGATTCAATTGGATTGAAACCGAATCGGATTTGAAAAAAAACCCCTAATTGCCGAGAATAAAGTAGCATGTATTGGGTTTGATTTTAATAATGTGTTGGACACTATTTAATGTTAAAGTGCATGATTAAGTATGCTAATGATGTTTAGAATATTAATTGGGTGATTAATTGGTATTACACTTAGGTTAATTAATTATGGCAATTAGATTTAGAATTTATAATTAATTAATTTGGCTTATTTTGGAAATTGGGCCTTTAAGGTTGTAATTGGGCTTTGGGCTTGGTTGTACCAAGTTAGGTTTAGGCAATTTGGTTAATCCAATTGGGCCCAAAACGCTATCCATAAAGTCAATTATGACTTAATGGACTTAATTATTTAATTGGGCTAATGGGCCAAAATTAATTTAAAGGCTTATGGGGTAACTCCCGGATTGGATTTTTGGTTATTCTGTTTGACCCGAGTTGACCAAAAGTCCACGCCTTATAGAAATTAATTAAAAGCCCATTGGACTTTAATTAAATAAACATTAGATGTTAATCGGGCTTTGAGACCCGTTGCGATTAATTTGGAATTTAGTCGTAAAGGTTCGTTAATAAAAGGTAATATTTAATTTGGAATTAAATAGGAATTAGAATTAAATGCGTATTAAATTGGATTTAATATGTAGTTTAATTTAATTCAAAGAATTCGTACTTTGAGTACTTATTCGCAAAACGAGTTTGACTCGAGCAAAAATCAAATCGTTGTTTGAACATTGGATGATCACTAATTATCAGATTAATTAATTGGATTAGATTGATTGATAACATGCTTGTATGAATACATGGTTGCGATGCATGAATATGTATATCGGATGGATATTAGTCGGGTGGGACAATTTTGGAAATTGTAATAAAATTTGATTTATTAATTGGACCTGCGAGTCCAGCCTTATCTCCTATCTTTGTATTCTCTTCTCACCTATCCCCTCTATGTATATGAGGTTTCTTTAGAAGTGTAGTGTAACGGGTAGAAGACATATTTGTGCTAGCGGGAGAAAGAAAGTGAGAGATTTGATCTAGGATCAATGTAAAGTATCCATCCGCATATCATTATTATTTTATCATATGCGCTTTATTATGTGTTTAGAATGCATGTTTAAGGGTGTATGATGATGAGACCTTAACAAAGATAATAAATTGGTAGCCAATTGCACGCGAAAAACCCTCGTTCAATATCAAGTGTTTTTCCTTCCATTGAGTGATTCTTACTCAAGATCCGAGATTGGCATTGGGTTGTTGGCCAAAGTCAAGCCTTTGTCCGTCGAAGATGTGTTTGAATCACGAGAGCTTTGTTCCATATCGGTGTCTTGTCCAAGTTGTGGTTTGTTGGCCAAAGTCAAGACCACTTCTTGTCCATCGACATTGATTACGAAGCTTTCCATGGTCAATGGGTCACACTTGACTGGGATCACTAAGTTTGTTGTGCCAAAGCCAATGCTTAGTTGATTCAGAGGAAAAAGGGTTAGGTAATACATTGGATGTATTGGCATATATAAGATATATGTTTAGGATTGGGATATCCGCCTACTGGATCTAGGAGTTGGATGAGATCCAATTGATCTTCGAGATCTACCTAGTTAATTATCATACACAATTTGTTGGCCAAAGTCAAGATTGTGTGATATTAACGGGATCCTAGCCCACTAGGAAACACGGTTTCCCGAGTACTCGACAGAGGGTTAGAGGCTCGACGAAAAATAGTGGGAGGCAAGAATTGAATTTGCAATACTCGTTCAATTACTCGCCAAAACGCTCATTTAAATTATTTCGTCATTAGATTAAATGTTAGTTGGACTAATATTTAAATTGTTGTTTTAATAAACAATTGGACTGTATTATACTTGATTATATATAATTGGATATATTAATCAATATATTTGAATTAATTATTTCAGTTTACAGTTGATTTTATAATTGGATTATAGTAATCAATGTAATGAGGTTAATTAATTTGGATTATATTTGATTATATAGGTGGACTATTATAATCATTATAATATATATAGTACCACTAATCGTTTGATTAAATAGTTGGACTATTGTAATCAAGATAAAATTGAAAAGTGGATATTTAAAATATAATCTGGGATTGAAATATTTTAAATGATTTAATTTTCAAATTGGGATAAATAATAGGTTAATTTATTTGATAAAATAACTTATTATACCTTAAGCCCAAAATTAAGCAAAATAAGTAGAGCATAAAATCTTTGGAAGATTATGTGATGATGACTTTAATGCTTAATTTAATATACTTGTCATAAATCTAATTTTAGATTTAAGAAGTATTAAAATTACAATTTATAATTCTTGGAGAATTAATTGACTATTCTAGAGGAGATAAAGTCAAAGTTTGCAATTGGGCATGTAGCACGAGGTGCACATCGTTTCGATATTCCGAAACCCAAGGCTTGGCCAAAGGTTTCTGAAATATTGAAAAGATAATTGACATATCCCAAAGTGACTACCATTTGGATATATGGCAGACACGAAGGAATTAAAGAAAGGGCAAGGCTCTTACTTTAAAAATGTTTGTCTTAGTTATGTTCACAGCTAGTATTGAAATTAGATTTTAAATACTTAGTGTGGTACATAAAATATATGTATTGATGTTCAGAATCTGCTTTGAGCAGGATACTGACTTCAAGCTGAGATTGCTCTGCGAATCGGAAACGGGACGAAAGTCGTGTTTCGACCGTAGATACCTAAGTTTAGGAACTACCCTTCGGGTGTGTACTTAAATTAGGAACTGTTATAATGTAAC
The DNA here is from genome assembly GCA_019454045.1 of Zanthoxylum bungeanum. Classification (NCBI taxonomy): domain Eukaryota; kingdom Viridiplantae; phylum Streptophyta; class Magnoliopsida; order Sapindales; family Rutaceae; genus Zanthoxylum; species Zanthoxylum bungeanum. Next base: position 21,756 of record SKCR01054187.1, on the reverse strand, counting down.
TAGTTTGACTAGAGACATTATCTCTATATCAGTGTTTAATCGTGCGGATAAAACCTTTATATTATAGAACACTAAGTGTTTATTATATAAAGATGATACTGAGATAAATACATTAGATGTAAATAACAGAATTTATATTTTGAATATAAATAAAATCTCAAACATATAAAATGACAAATAAATAGCTCAAATTAATTTGATCAATAGAGACTTATTTGTGGCATTGTTGTCTAGGACACAATTAAACGAGACTCGTATATCCCACACTTGTGAAGAGTGGGTACTAGGACTGATTTGACTATTCAAATAAGGTCTGCGAATCTAGTTTATTAGGTAAAGTACCTAAAATACTATTTACTTGGTAATAGTATAAGGGCCACCGACCTGTTAGCCCTATTCATGGTGACGTAAGTGGGCCCATATTAGCTAGGCTAGATGTGAACATGAATATTTCGTGACCCTAAAACGGATGTGGCATCACGTTATGGTTATGTGTTTCTTTTGAAGAACACAAATCGGAAACTTTTAGAGTTTCGACACGAAATAGACAAAAACAGATCGGCTATAGTATTATGCCGCCACGGTAAGACCGTTTTGGAAATACTTAAGCAGTAATTTCATATGTAATTGAAAGAGTATAGTATTCTTTCAAATGATGACTCTTCCTGGAACACGTCAAAGTGACGGTGTGTCCGAACGGATTAACCGAATCATGTTAGACATGATAAGATTAATCAAGAGTCGCTCTGAGCTACCATTTCCTTCAACGGATAAGTTTTAACAGTGCAATAACTTATTTAGAATAAGGTTCCATATAAATCTGTTTGACAGATGTCATATAGGATATGAACAGGGAAGAAAACAAGGTTTCTCATTCCTGATAATTTGGGTATGCCAGGCATAACGTTTGGATGATACCAAACTAAGGACCCAAATTGGATAAGTGCCAATATAGGTTATCCTGAGGGAAACCATAAGTGTAGTACTTATAAATATCACATGAGAACAATGTGATTGTTGCTCACCATACGGTTTTTCCTGAGAGGAATACCGATATGCAGTGGTCAGTGGGAGGATAGTGATACTCGATGAAAATCGGAGTAATACTGTTCAAGGCACAAGGTCCGTAATGGAACACAAATAGTTCATCTATGATGAATCTATACCATTAATCTTCAAATACACAAGAAACCGCGTAGATCAGAGAGAGTCAGAAAACAACCTGGGGTATGGGTTTCTGATCTCACCTCATAAAGATGTTAATCTTTTAAGGTACACCAACTGATTACGTATAAGGTAGTGATACAAGGTATCGACTCCCTATTATGACAAAGTGTCATGAATCCGAAATGGATTCCATGTATAACAACTATTTTGGATACTAGTTGTTGTACCACAAGGCATTGTGCCTATGGTACATTAAACGTCTTCAGTAAAGACATACATGGAAGGCAACATACCAACGTACAAAGCTGAGATTTTGACGGAAAGGTATCGTTATCACCATTGTGTTAATAACGATTCAACCTTTTACCTGTTGCCATGGTAAATCCATTTTGAAGATGCTTGTTGATAAGCATATTCATTTATGAAATGTGTCAGTTGCAGATCAAAATCGCTTTCCTGAAAAGGAAACCTTTTGGAGGATGCTTACAACATCCTGACGATTTTGTATAACCGACAAACAAGGTTTGCAGGTTATTCGATCCATGTTTGGATTGAAACAAGCATAAGGTTCTTGGAACTGACGTTTTGATATAATCATAATGGTTTATGATTTGACTCAAAACGAAATAATTCTTGTGTATATAAGGAGGTTAGTGGGAGAGCACTGATAATGAAATTCCCATAAAACAATCGGTGAAAGCTTGGCTTTCATAAGAAATTCTCCGTGGAATTCTTGGGAGTAACAAACCTTTATTCAAAGAATAAAGATCTACAGGATAGATTTGGAGTTGTTAACACTCTCTGGAAATTGTACATTTAAAATGTACTTGTATTGGTGTCTCATACGCTTTGAGCATATGGAGTCACAATCGGGACAATCCAAGTGATAGTCATTGATTGAAGTTAAGGACATCTATTAGTATCTTAGAAAACTAAAGATGTTGTCTTAAACTATGGAGATGGAAAACTTGAAGTGACTAGGATCACTGCTGCAAGTTTCCAAACCGTAAATACTGCGGTACTATAAAAGTTGAATAACGGGACAGTAAGCTGGAAATATTCTGAGCAAGATAACTGTTGCCGAATTAACAACAAATGCGGATTATTGCTGCAGCTGAGGCAGCAATAGAAGCCATTTGGATCGATAATAAATCTAATTAGATTAGATATAGTTCTGTTAGCAGCTGAGCTAGGCATCAGCATAGGCTAAAGAATTAATGGTCTCATCGACGATCCAGATATATACTTCATATTTATCTGATTCGTTCGGATCATACATCGTGGCGATGTGATGATCGTATAAATCGCGTCAAAAGATAATTACGCAAATCCGCTGACGAAACCCTTTCCTCAGCAATTTGAGCGAACCGTACATAGTTCGGGGGTGTTAGACACTCGAGTGACTGGCTATGTGCCAAGTGGGAGATTGTTGGATAATATGACCCATAGCGTCACTATTTGTACAAATCACGGTGTTGTTGTACAAATTAACTATGTGACAAGGAAATTGCACTCTCATCATTTGTGATTAGATCACATATATGTATAAATGAAGAGAGGTCCATATGATTAGTTCCTGGATTGAGATGATATGAGACAGTATCAGTCCACGAAGGATTAATCATTAAATATCCCTAGCCGGAGTATTATCGAGACAGGACATCGATAATGCGGAATAGGCTAGTATTGCACTTGTACGCGTTGTGAGGGCACACCGGCATAGTTCTCATATATTTAAGTATTGGATACTTATGCAAGTGCGATAGGAGGTCGTGTTTCACCGATGTTACGGGAAACAACTTCGCTCTGGATAGACCCCTCGGAATCCCATTGGTATTATGACTATGTGTCTATGGGAGGCCGAAATCAAGGTAGGTGTGTATAGTCTTAACTGAGACTTGCATCGCTAATACTTGCGATAATCGGTTAGACTTTGGTCTTGGTGGTACAGGGCTTTAACCGGCTCTGCGTACACCGCTTCTGGGTTTATCAGAGAGTCGTAGTGTATTGGGTGTGATGTCGAGACGGAAGTATCACTTCAGTTATAGTGGAGATGATGTCACGCAGGATACGGTATTAGTGCTCTTAAGTGCTGGCCGGCCATCGAGATATTATGACAAGGTCATGTATATCCGATTATAGAGACTAGTTACCAGATATCCGACATGTGCTTCGGACGGGGCAGACACTTATCCAGCCCCAGCCCTAGCACGTGACTATCCGATATTGGGCTGATATACACAATACTACGGTATATATGCTTGATACAGATCTATATATTCCTGTAAGAATATTTCTGGAGAATTGGGTAGGCATGGCGCTTTGCTAGAAGCCAACCTTGTCTTGTAAATCGGTATAAACGTAGTACGAGGTACTAACGTGTTCGGATACTCCGACGACCGTATTTACTGCCAACATATCCGGAGATCTCATGGGTCGCTTCCTGAAGATTCACCGATGATGTATAACTCGCACTTTGATTAATCTGGGATTAATTAGTAAAGAAAGAAGATTAATTTCTAGAGAGAGAAAATTAATCTGGGATTAATTACGGAGATATTTTATCTCGGATAAAATATCGTTTATAGAGAGAGAACGATTAATTTGGAATTAATCGATAAGATAATATATTTGATATATTATTAGAAATTGGATTTCGACGCGAAATTAAAATTGGATTTTAATTCGGGCGAACGAATTAATTCGTTAGCGACGTGAATAGTGATTTCGCTAGGCGTAATCATTTAATTACGACGCGACGGAAAATTCGTTAATTTGGAATTAGCGAACCCGAGCCCGAGAGTGATTGCGAGCGCATTCACATTTCGAATTCGAGTGCGGCACGCAAGTCACATCAAGCGTCAAATCAATAGTCGCGTCAATGTCAAATCAATTGTCATTTTGAGTGATGTGACTTGACAACATGTCACTTTATTAAAGTGATGTGATGTGACTTAAAGAAAAAGTAGAAGTGATGGGTGAAAAGTTGATTGAAAGCTTTTACCTTTTGGCTTTAGACTTTTGTATTTTGAAAATTGAAAAGTTGTATATGGTTTATTTTATTTTTGGAAAATATAAAAACCAAATTACTTTTCTTTTACACACTCTCTCTCCCATTCACGGTTTCACGTGAAAAAACCTTCTCCTTCTCTTTCCCTCTCTTTTTCTTCTTCCTCTTCTCACGGTTCTAGCCGATTTTTCTTGTTTTTCTGTTTTTGCCGAATCAAGAAGAGAATAAAAGGAAGAAGACAAGTGCTAGCACACATATGGGTTATGTTATGGTGATAGGGAAACGAATTTGTGAGCATGGAAAAGCTTGAAGCTTGGAGCTTCAATGGTGACATCCATGGCCGAAAATGGTGGAGCTCAAAACGCCCAAAACCGAGCAGCCCATTGTCAAGGAGAGCTACTGCCGAACTCAATGGAGGACGAAAATGGCTTGTGTTCTTCTTCGCATCAAAACCGACCATTGTGAGTATATTCCACACCTCCTATGTTGTGTATTCATGCGTTTTATTGATTGATTTGTTGATCTTGGGACATATATTAGAACTCAACAACTACGTCTCTAAATGGGTCGAAGCAATTGCACTGCCATCCAATGTTTCAAAAGTGGTGATCAAATTCCTGAAAAAGAACATTTTCACTCGGTTCGGAACACCTCGTGCAATCATCAACGATGGTGGCACATATTTCTGTAACAGATACTTTGATGCACTCATATCCAAATACGGAGTGACTCACAAGGTTGCCACTGCTTACCATCCACAGTCAAACGGACAGGTTGAAGTTTCAAATAGGGAAATCAAAAGAATCTTGGAGAGAACTGTTGGATCAACAAGGAAATATTGGTCTACAAAACTAGATGATGCATTATGGGCCTACCGAACAGCTTACAAGACACCCAATGGTATGTTCCCATATCGATTGGTGTTTGGAAAAGCGTGCCATCTGCCAGTTGAGCTTGAACACAAGGCGTACTGGGCACTGAAGAAGTTGAATCTTGATTCACAAGCTGCAGGAGAGAAACAACTTCACCAACTCAACGAATTGGAGGAATATCGCTTACAGGCTTATGAGAATGCCAGATTGTAAAAAGAAAAGAACAAGAAATGGCATGATCGAAAAATAGTGCACAGACAGTTGGAACCAAGGCAGCAAGTGTTGTTGTACAATTTACGGTTGAAACTTTTCCCTGGAAAGTTGAAATCAAGGTAGTCAGGTCCATTTGTGATCAATCAGGTTTTACCATATGGAGCTGTTGAGGTACTGGATCCCAACACCAAACGAAACATTCAAGGTTAACAGTCAGCGTGTCAAGAAAGGGTCACACTTTCAGATCCAGCCTAACGTTCGAGAAGTCATGCCTAGCTATCGACGTTAAACTTAGCGCTAGCAGTGAGGCAACCCATGCAATTTGTGTATATATTGTGATTTGGTGTATTTTATTTTTGTGTGTTTAATTTTTTTTCAGATTAAGATATTTCAGGATGGAAGATGTTCTCGCAAAACTTCACAAGCAGTTTCCTTCTCTCCCTAAAAAATCTCTGATGAAAGTCTACAAAGCTTAGCTTGGAACGGATGAGACTACTGATGATCAAGGTATTCCTACTGATATTCATTGGATTATTGAAGCACGGGTCCGATTGGCAGGTGAGTCTTCTAACTCTTTTATTTCACATCTGCCTGGTTTAGGAAGGAGCACCTATGCTAAAAAGAGAAGAGCCAAAAGAATGTGTGTTTGTTATAAATGTGCTCGTATGTTTTGTGATACTCGTTGTCGTTCTTTAGGAATGGTGTCTGATAACCGCGATGATAAGATTAATTTCATTAGGGATGGCTTGAGTAAGGAGTTTTTGGATGATATATCTAAAACTCTTGAGACGCATCCCCGTGGATATGTTTATCACGAAATTCGTGTGTTATATGCACAATTTCAAAAAGAAAGACAACAGTTAAGTCTTGGGAATCTGACTTAAAAAGACCCTGTTTGCCAATTTATAAGAAAATTGGATGGGAAGCTTGTCCTTGACGCATAGACGTCAATCAAGCAGCTACTTTTCTTATACATATTATATCTCTTTGTCTTTTCCTGATAATTATTATTTGTTTTGTTGTTTTCTTTTATTTTCTCTGACAGGATCCAGACCTTTTTGACTATCACGATTTATTTTACTGTTAACTAATAATTATCATTTGGCAGGTACTAGTGCTATTATTTTACTCACCCTTTTTCAGGTATTATAAATTCAACTCATCATTGCACTTATTAAGACATCCAGAGTAAAACATGGAAGCCACTTCAAGAAGAAGAGTTGAAAACATCTGTGTGTTTTGCGGTACTAGTGTTGGTACTAAGCCACAATACGTAGAAGCATCACATGAATTGGGTCGAGTATTAGCTGCAAGGAATATGCACTTAGTATATGGCGGAGGCAATCTTGGACTTATGGAATCATTTCAAAAGCCGTACAAGAAGGAGGCAGTCACGTTTTAGGAATCATTCCAAAACCCTTGGCGGATGCAAATCTTATTGGATCATCAAACGAGAGATGAACTGATCGTGCCAGGTATGTCTGAACGATTGGTAGAAATGATTAACTGTGTTGATGCTTTTATTGCTTTGCCAGGTGGCTTGGGTACATTGGAGGAAATTTTTACAGTGTGTCTTGGGCGAACCTGAACATACATCAAAAACCGCTTGGACTGTACAACGTTGATGGATTTTATGATTTTCTTTGTGTGTTTCTTGATGATGCCAGGAGAAATGGGTTCGTGTCAAAACCTTTAAAAGAACTCCTCTTTACGGCCAGAACTACTCCGGATCTAATTGACCAAATCTTAGCCTATGAACCACAAATTGACCCTATCCTTTCAAAGATAATTGGTCCGAGGACGATCGTGGTAAGAGGCATCAGATTAATCTGGATCTTAACCTTTAATTCCCTGTAGAATTTCAGTTATCCAAGTATTATGTTCTAAACTCTTCTTCTACTGTTTAAGACATTGGGGACAATGTCTCATTTAGGTTTGGGGGAGGGAATTAGTTGATCAGTACCTTGTTTTTAGTTTGTGTGTTGTTTTATTTTTAATCCTAAATTTTTCGAAAAAAAAAATTGAAAATTTTTCAAAAATTACAAAAATATTTTGTGTTTTGTGTTTTTAGTTTGACTAAAAAAGTGAAATTGGTAAGAGATAGCTGTGTAAGGAATTTCCACTCCTGAGACGTATCTCAAACCATTTTTGAAACAAGTTAGTTTTTGTTTATTTCATTTTAAATTATTTTATTTGTAAATTCTCCATAAAACTGACTAAATGGATCTTCATATGCTCAGTTAGCAGATATTATCAACATGCATTGTAACATACGGACATGAGCTAAAATTGAAAAGTTTGTAATATTCAGTGCTCTAGTTTAATTGGAGGAAGCATCTCAAGAAGTGATGGAGTAAAAAAAAACATCTGAGATCCGAGTTATTAAGTCTGTAAGGGTGTTTTAACACCTAGTGCCCTAAAGCCAAATGGTTTGGGAGTCACTGGCCCAAAGCTCGCTACATGGATGAAAGATGCTGCAAAATATATATATATCTGAAGTCTGAGTAATTAAGTCCGTAGAGGTGTCTTAACACCTGGTGCCCTAAGCGCAATTGGTTTGGGAGTCACCGACCCAACACTCGCTACACATATGGAAGATATTGTATATAAAAAAATATTCAAAAATCAAAGAAAAAAATCAGAAAAATCAGAAAAATTATTCAATTGCTACAAAAGGTGTGAATTCTGATAAAACTTTAGGACAAAAATATTACTCTCTTATCAACTGCACTTGTGACTGTTGTGGGCAAAAATGAGTTGTTTAATATTTTTTTCGGCTGTGTATATGGAGAATGGTAAATATAATAGGAGAATTTACTTATTCGGTATTTAGAAGGAAAGAAAATAACTAGTAACTTGGAGTAGAAGTTTCACCTGATTAGTCATTAACTTCTTTGTTCTCTTTTCGCTTGTCTTTTTGCTTTTGTGTGCATTAGTTTTATTATCTTTTTACTTTTGTAAAATGTTTGTGTGTATCGTTGGTGTAAGCCCTCACGAGACTATAACTCGTCCACTAGGGACACCTAGAGGTTTAAAGGCTTGTTGCATATGATAAATGCAACTGTGATCCAATGAAAGTGGCTTAGTTTAATTTTAATTGTTTTTGTATTTTATTTTGTTTTTTTTCTCGAGGAGTAGCAAAATGTTAGGTTTGGGGTGTGATGAGCGGAAAATATATCAATATTTACCGCCCCTTTTACTTAATATTTTGTTTAGTTTCTCGGATTTGATGAACGTTTTGATGTGTTTTAGTTTATTTTGCAGATAAAATAATATTGAGACACAACGAAATCATTTAGGACGAAATATGGGTCAAATAAGGGCAAAAATTGGACTTGACATATTAATTTTGGAGATTGGAAACTTGAAAGGGCGTTTTAACGAAGTGAAGTTTTGGAAATTCCAGTTTTGCGCATCTTTCGTATTTTCTGTATAACTATTTACTCCGATATCAGATTGAGTTAATTCAAGTTCAAAATTAAAGAAGACTCAAAGATCTACAACTTTTAAAGACAAAATAATTTCGAAATCTGAATATTGCATAACCGAAATTGATGAACCATCCAGAAGTGTGTTGGTGTAATTATTAAAGTCATTTTCAATCATTTTCAAAGCAAAAAATAAATTAATAAATAAATAATAAAAATTATCAAATCACCACCAAACATGATAAGCAATTAGTGGAGCAATTAATAATGGATTTGGTGGATGATTTGATGGAGGCAAAATTTTACCTATAAATACCAAGCCATTTCATTTGTAAATTCATACTTTCTTCTAAGGAATTCCTTAAGAATACTAAGAAGATTGTATCTTGTTTGTTTATTTACAGCTTTCAGTAATTAATTTCCACTTTCGCACTTTCTTTTCTTTACTTTTCAGTTTTTACTTTCCGCAATTTACTATTACGCACAATACTTTTCTTTCTTTAATTTTTAATTTTTTACTTTTCAGTAATTAGGAGGTAACTCCCCTTTGCTGGGGTAAAAGGTAAAACTTTTATTACTAATATTTAGATTAATCTCCCTTAATTATAATATATAAACTAGTTAAAACCTGACTTAACGATGATACCGCCATATTGGTCGGTTGGTAATTATTTAAATTGGTTTTAACCTGACTAAACTGGATACCGCCTGATTGGTCGGTTGGTAATTAATTATTAATTTGACTTAATCTGGATACCGCCTATATGGCTGGTTGGTAATTGTCATGCAAAGTTAACATATTATATTAAGGGAGATATCTAAAATATAAGTTATACAAGTGGATCCTTTTACCTCATCATTTTCTTTTATTGTACTTTTACTTTATTTACTTTTCAGAAATTTACTTTCAGCATTACTTTTCAGCAATTTACTTTCAGCATTACTTTTCAGTAATTTACTTTCAGCATTTACTTTTCAGTATTTAATTTTCAGTATTTAATTTCAGCATTTACTTTCCGTCATTTACTTTTCAGCAATTTACTTTTCAGCATTTACTTTATGTCTTTTATTTTATTTAAGTTTTTACTAGCCCTAGTTATGTGTCGTAACTAAGTTAATTATCTGGGGTTGTGATGAATTCGAATATCACCGGTTTATAAGGGGTTATTTTATTGTTTGGGTAATTTAAAGGTTTACTTATTAAGTCTTAAGCTTAATGCTTCTTGTTGTTTGATGACCAATAAGATTGATGTGGTAAATCTAAAATAAACTTGACAAAGGAATTTTAGGTTTCAGCCTTAGACTTAATAGCCCACGATCTTCCTTGAGGATAGTTAACCCTTTAATAGATTTCCTTTCAGATAGACATATACCTGTCGGGCGGGGGTAGCCATAATTGCAACTTAAACTTAATGAATCCATATAATTTGGTTGACATAGACATTTGGTTCAATTGGGTTAAACTGGGTATTTGCGTCTGACCATCGACATAGGATTTTGCATAATTTAGTGTTCCAGGTTAGTAAACCGATTTATTACACAACCATGAAATAACACCTTCATCTTGTTAAAGATATTAGAAAGATTCACAACCCTAGACAGTTTCCTAATATTGAATTTTCTTAAACCTACTTTCGTGCAATTTTATTTACTTGTTTTTAAATTTAGAATCATCACCATTTCAAATCAATCAAACAACTTGTTAGATACTAGTAATCATTTGAGCTCATAAAATTAATAGATTAGGTATTAAGTCCTCGTGGGATCGATACTTTTTATACTACTTGAACGATACGTACGCTTGCGTTATACGTGTGTGTTTACGCCGGTCACAGTTCTTAACAAGATCTGATTCGAGGGAAAATTGAAGGTGGAACATTCTAGAGTGCAAGTAGGCTTTAAACCCCTAGGTGTCCCTAGTGGACGAGTTGTAGTCTCGTGAGGGTTTACAGCGACGATACCTACAAACATTTGTTAAAAGTAAAAAGATAGTGAAACTAATGCACACAAAAGCAAAAAGACAAAGAGAAAAGAGAATAAAAAATTTAGTGACTAAACAGGTGAAACTTCTTATCCAAGTCAATAATTGTTTTGTTTCTTTCTAAATTACCAAATAAGTAAATTCTCCGATTATTTTTTACCATTCTCCATATACACAGCCAACAAAATATTAATCAACTCATTTTTCCCACAATAGTCACAAGTGTAGTTGAAAATAGAGTAATATTTTTGTCCTAAAGTTATATCAGAATTCACACCTTTTTTTAGCAATGGAATAATTTTTCTGATTTTTTTTTCTTGATTTTTGATTGAATTTTCTTTTTATTTATATACAATATCTTCCATCTATGTAGCGAACTTTGGGTCAGTGACTCCCAAACCAGTTGGCTTTAGGGCACTAGGTGTTAAGACACCTTTAAAGACTTAATTACTCGGATTTCAGATATATATATATATATATAACATCTTCAATCCATGTCCGTATATTTTTTTGGTAACATCTTCGATCCATGTAGCGAGCTTTGGGTCAGTGACTCCCAAACCAGTTGGCTTTAGGGCATTAGGTGTTAAGACACCCTTACAGACTTAATAACTCGGATCTCAGACTTTTTTTTTCTTTTTTTTTCTTTTTTTTTCATTGATTTTTTTAGATGCTTCCTCCAATTAAACTAGATCACTGAATATTACAAACTCGTCAATTACTTCTCATGTCCGTATGTTACCATGCATGTTGATAATACCTGTCAACTGAGCATATGAAGATCCATTTTAGTCAATTTTATGGAGAATTCACAAATTAAATAATTCAAAAGGAAATAAACAAAAATTAACTTGTTCCGAAATAGGTTGAGATACGTCTCAGGAATAAAAATTCCTTACATAGTTATCTCACACCAATTTCACCTGATTAATCAAATTAAAAACACAAAAAAACTAAATATTTTTTTGATTTTTTTTGTAAAAGTTTTCAAATTTTTTGTATTTTTCGAAAAAAATTTTGGAATAAAAATAAAAACAAAGTACTGGTAAACTAATTCTCTCCCCCAAACATAAATGAGACATTGTCCCTAATGTCTTAAATAGTAGAAGAAGAGTTTAGAAGATAGTACTTGATTAGCTGAAATTCTACATCTAAATGAAAGGTTAAAGGTTAAGATCCAGATTAATCCGACGGCTCTTACTACGATCGTTCTCGGACCAATTTATCTTTGAAATGATATGGTCAATTTGTGGTTCAAAGGCTAAAATTTAGTCAATTAAATCTGGGGCAGTTCTGGCAGTGAAGAGGAGTTCTTTTACAGGTTTTGACACAAACCCATTTCTCCGGGCATCATCAGGAAACACACAAAGAAAATCATAAAATCCATCAATGTTGTACAGTCCAAGCGATTTCTGGTGTATATTCAGGTTTGCCCAAGATAACACTGTAAAGATTTCCTCTGTTGTACCCAAGTCACCTGGCAAAGCAATAAAAGCATCAGCACGGTTAACCATTTCTATCAGTCGTTCAGACATACCTGGCATGATTAGTTCATCTCTGTTTGATTGTCCAATAAGATTTGCCTCCGCCAAAGGTTTTGGGATGATTCCCAAGACTTGACTGCCTCATTCCTGTACAGCTTTTGAAACGATCCCCATTAGTCCAATATTGCCACTGCCATATACTAAGTGCATATTCCTTGCACCTAAGACTCGACCCAATTCATGTGCTGCTGCTACGTATTGTGGTTTAACACCAACACTAGTACCGTAAAACACACAGATATTTTCAACTCGTATTATAAATGTGGCTTCTATGTTTTGCTCTGGATGTCTTCAAAAGTGCAATGATGAGTTGAATTTATAATACCTGAAAAAGGTGAGTAAAAATAATAGCATTAGTACCTGCCAATTGACAATTATTACTTAAACAGTAAAATAAATCGTGATAATCAAAAAGATCTGGATCCTGTAGGAGAAAATAACGAAACAAATCACAATTATTAGGAAAAGACAAAGAGATATAAAATTTACAATAATTTACAGCTTGATTGACTTCTATGCGTTAGGGATAAGTTTCCCATCCAATTTTCTTATAAATTGGCAAACAGGGTCTTTTTGAGTCAGATTCCTGAGACTTAACTGTTGTCTTTCTTTTTGGAATTTTGCATATAACACGCGAATTTCGTGATACACATATCCACTGGGATGTCTCTCAAGAGTTTTTGATATGTCATCCAAAGACTCTTTACTCAAGCCATGCCTAATGAAAATAATCTTATTTTCACGGTTATCAGACACCATTCCTAAATAACGACAACGAGTATCACAAAACATACGAGCACATTTATAACAAACACACATTCTTTTGGCTCTTCTCTTTTAGCATATGTGCTTCTTCCTAAACCAGACAGATGTGCAATAAAAGAGTCAACAAACTCACCTGCCAATCGGACAAGTGCTTCAAAAATCCAACGAATGTCAGTGGGAATACCTTTGATCATCAGTAGTCTCATCCGTTCAAAGCGAGCTTTGTAAACTTTCATCAGAGATTTTTGAGGGAGAGAAGGAAATTGCTTGTGAAGATTTACGAGAGCTTCTTCCATCCTGAAATGACTTAACCTGCGAAAACTAAACACACCAAATGAAATCACACCAAATCACAATATATACACAAATTGCATGGGTTGCCTCCCAGCTAGCACTAAGTTTAACATCGTCAGCTATACGTGACTGCCCGAACGTTATGCTGGATCTGAAAGTGTGACACTTTCTTTTTGTCGCTCAATTGATTCTCCCCAATAGTGCTTGACACGCTGACTGTTAACTTTGAACACGTGCGTACCCGGTACCACGTTCTTACCGATTTACAAGACATGGTTGGCTTATAGCAAAGCACCGTGCCTACCCAATTCTCCAGGGATATTCTTTTAAGGAATACAAAATCTATAACAAGCGCAGTATACCAAGTATTGCGTATTACGATCCATTATCAGATATCACATGCTAGGCCTGGGGCTGGAATAGTGTCTGTCACGTACGAAGCATATATCGGATCACTAGCAACTAGTCTATTTAATCAGATAATCATGACCTTGTAATATTATCCCGATAGTTGCAACATATTAGAGTACCAGTTCTGTCTCCCTGCATGATCATCATCTCCATTAGACTAAAGTGATACTTCCATCTTAACATCACACCCAATACACTACGATTCTCAATAAACCCAGAAAAGGTGTACACAACCTGTTAAAGTCTCGGACGACCAAAACCAAAGCATACTGATTGTCACAAGTATTAGCGATGCAAGTCTCAGGTTAAGACAAAATACACCTACCCTGATTCGGATTCCCATAGACAAATAGTCATACTACCAATGGGATTCCGATGGGTATATCCATAGCGAAGTTGTTCCCGTACCATCGGTAAACAAAACCCCCTATTACATTTGCATGAGTATCCAATACCCAAATATATGAGAACTATGTTGTTACGCTTCCATAATGCGCACAAGTGTAATACTAGCCTATTCCGCATTATCGATGTCCAGTCTCGATAATACTACGACTAGGGATATTTAATGATTAAACCTTTAGTGGATTGATATTGTCTCATAAATTATTAATCTGGAACTAATCATAAGGACTTTTATCATTTATATATTCAAGTAATCTAATTACAAAATGATAAAATGGAAATTTCCTTTGTCACATAGTTAATTTGTACGAAAACCACAATGTCTTTTACAAATAGTGATGATATGGGTCATAATTGTCCAACAATCTCTCACTTGGCCTATGGCCAATCACTCAAATATCTAACACCTGAAATATGTACATGGAGGTCAAAATTTTGCTGAGGAATAGCTTTCGTCAGTGGATCTGTAATATTGTCATCTGATGCGACCTTCTCGATCTTCACATCGCCATGATGTATGATCTCACGAATCAGATGGAAACGTCGAAGTACATGCTTGGATCGTTGATGAGACCACGGTTCCTTAGCTTGTACTATAGCCTCGTTATTGTCACAATACAAAGGAACAGGCTCAACTGTTAACGGAACTACTCCTAATCCAATTACAAATTTACTGATCCAAACTGCCTCTTTTGCTTCCTCAGCTGCAACGATGTATTCCACTTCTGTTGTTGAATCAGCAACAGTCTCTTGCTTGGAAGATTTCCAGCTCAATGCTCCGTTGTTCAAACAAAATATGTACCCGAATTGCGACTTACATTCGTCTTTATCGGTTTGGAAACTTGTATCAGTAAACCCAGTTACTGTTGGAAAATTATGACCCATAACGTCACTATTTGTACAGATCATGGTGTTGTTGTACAAATTAACTATGTGACAAAGAGATTGCACTCTTATCATTTGTGATTAGATCACCTAGATGTATAAATGATAGGAGGTCCCTATGATTAGTTCCTGGATTGAGATGATATGAGACAGTATCAGTCCTCGAAGGATTAATCATTAAATATCCCTAGTCGTAGTATTATCGAGATTGGACATCGATAATGCGGAATAGACTAGTATTACACTTGTGCGCGTTATGTGAGATCATAACGGCATAGTTCTCATATATTTGGGTATATGATACTCATGCAAATGTAATAGGAGGTTGTGTTTACCGATGGTACGGAAAACAGCTTCGCTCTGGATAGACCCCTCGGAATTCCATTGGTAGTATGACTATGTGTCTATGGAAGTCCGATATCAGGGTAGGTGGTAGTTGTTTGATCTTAACCTGAGACTTGCACCGCTAATACTTGCGACAATCGGTATGCTTTAGTTTTGGTCGTCCAGGGCTTTAACAGGTTCTGTGTACGCCTCTGCTGGGTATATTGAGAATCGTAGTGTATTGGGTGTGATGTCAAGACGGAAGGAAGTATCACTCCAGTCATAGGAGATGATGTCACGTAGGATACGGTACTAGTGCTCTTAAGTACTGCAGTCATCGGGATATTATGACTAGGTCATGTATATCCGATAATGGAGACTAGTTACCAGACATCCGACATGTGCTTCATACGGGGCAGACACATTCCAGCCCCAGGCCTAGCACGTGACAATCCGATACTGGATCGCAATACAGTATACTACGTATACTATGCCTGACATAGATTATATTCCAGTAAGAATATTTCTGGAGAATTGGGTAGGCACGGTGCTTTGCTAGAAGCCAACCATGTCTTGTAAATTGGTAAGCATGTGGTACGAGGTACGCACGTATTCGGATAATCTGATAACCGTATTTACTGCAACATATCCAGGGATCTCTTGGGTCGCTTCCCAAAGATTCACCGATGACAGTTGATTTAAATTAGAATTAATCTGGGATTAATTAAGAGAGAGAATTAATCTGGGATTAATTAAGATGGAGAAAATTAATCTGGGATTAATTGACGTATTATTTAATCTGGGATTAAATGTGTTCTGAAGAGAGAGAACGCGATTAATTTGGAATTAATCGGTAAAATAAATTTAATAGTTAAATTTGATTTTTCTATTTAATTTATTTGTATGAGCTAAAATTAATATATCGGATATATTAATATGAATTGGATTTCGTTACGAAATTAAAGTCGGACTTTAATGCGATCGAACGAATTAATTTAGAATTAATTCATAAACGACGTTCATAATATATTTGCGAGGCATCGTCATTTAATTAAATTAGATTTAATTATTTTAGCGACGAAAGTTCGTTTATTGGATTAAACGGAACCGCGCCGCGGCAAATGTTCGTAGAGACATTTTGAGTTTTGAATTCAAAATGATGGGGCCCACTTCACACATGTCACACATGTGAAGTGGTGGTTGGAAAGTGGTTGGCATTTATGCCAAAACCACTTACTTTCCAACACTTGGTTTAGGTGAAACCAAATTACCCCAACTAAATGGTTTTGGTGAAAAGGGGAAAAACCCTTTAACAAAACCCTAGCTCTCTCTCTTCACACTTGGGTAATACAACACTTGAAACAATGGAAACCCAGAAGCCTCCATTTTGGGCGTGAGCTTCATTCTTCTTCTCTTTGATTTTGTGGCAAAATCAACAAAGCTAGCACTTGGAGAAATCAACTAAGGTGATAGGGAAACAACTTCAAAAGCTTGGAATCAACAAAGGATGATCTTGGAGATCTTCAACTCAAAGCTTGGAATCTCAAAGGAAGCATCTTGGATCTTGGATCTTCTTCTCAAAAATTTAAAAGCTCAAATCCATCATTCAATGTAAGCAATTCCGTAACTTATTTGAATTTATGAACATGTTTTCATGCTTATTAGATCCTTGGCATGTTCAAGGAACACTAACAATGGTATCAAGAGCCAATTTTAAGCATGGAAATTTTAGGGTTCATGAGACTAAAATTTGGGGCTTTTGTGTTTTGAGCATGATTCTTTCAAATTGATGCTTTGAGCATGCTTAGAATATGATAACTTAGTGTTATGCATGATTAGATTTGAAACAAATCAAATGAATCAAAAATTATTTTTTTATTAGCTTGGCCGAATGCTTCTGTCTTGGACTGCAGATTTTTTTGATTTTTATAACATGAAATGATGTGTTTAAATGCATGTTTAAATGTTGATTGTTGGTTTGATTGGATTAGAATCAAAGTCAATAATGTTATGTTATAATCAAAGAGCATGTTGAGCATGAAATGATGATTTTAGGGTTCAATTTGTGTTAAGCATGAAATGATGTATTTTGGCTTCAATTTGTGTTGAGCATGAATTATTGGATTAAGCATGATTAATTAAGTTAATTGGTATTTTGGAAATATTGAGTTTAATTAATTAATCATGGCTAATACACTTTAATTAAAGTAATTATGATATTTGGAATTTATAATTATGTTAATAAGCCTTTAATTAGAATTGGGCTAAAAGTGTGTATTTGGGCTTAATGGGCTTAGTTTGACTAAGTTTGGTTTTGGACTTTTGGATTGGATCCAATTGGGCCTAAAACCAATTCCATAAAGTCCAAATACATCACTTGGCCCTTTAAAGAATTTAATTGGGCCTAATGGACCTAAATTAATTTGTAGGTAATATGGTGATTCCTATTGGGCCTTGGCATTTTGGGTTTGATCCATTATGGCCAAAGCCCATGCCTTAAGAATTAATTAAAAGCCCATTGGACTTTAATTAAATTGACATTGGATGTTATTGGGCCTTTGAGACCCATTAAGATTGGATTTGGAATCCAAGTCTTTAAGGCTTATAAGTAAGTGTAAATATTTAATTTGGAATTAAATTTGGAATTAGTATTGAATACAAATAAATTGGATTCAAGAATACTTACTTTGAGTATTTATTCTTAAACGAGTTTGACTCACGCAAATCAAATGTTGTATGAACATTATATGGTCATTAATTCAAAGATTAATTAATTGGATTAGATTGATTGAATAACATGATTGTATGAATACATGAATGTGTTGTATGAATAATGTATATCAGATGGATATTAGAAGGGCAATGGCAGTTTTGGAAATTATTGTAATAAGTTTAGAATTTATTAAATTGGACCTACGTGTCCAGCCTTTTATCTTCTCTCTCATTGTATTTCTCTTCTCACCTATTCCCCTCAATGTAAATGAGGTTTCTTTATTGTATTATTTGTAATAGGTAGAAGTTAGAATAGTTCTAGCCGGGGAGAGGAAATGGAGTGATTTGTTCTAGGAACAATTTGTGACATATCCATCCGCATATCATTATTAATTTATTTATTTATACGCGCTTTATTATGTATTTAGAATGCATGTTTAAGGGTGTGTATGATGATGAGACCTTAACAAAGATAATAAATTGGTTGCCAATTTGCACGTGAAAAACCCTCAAACATATTAAGCGTTTTTCCTTCCGTTGAGTGATTCTTACTCAAGATCCAAAGTTGGCATTGGTTTGTTGGCCAAAGTCAAGACCTTTGTCAATTGCGGATGTGTTTGAATCATAGAGTTTTGTTCTATATCGGTGTCTTGTCCAAGTTGTGATTTGTTGGCCAAAGTCAAGATCACTTCTTGTCCATCGACATTGATTACGAAGCTTTCCATGTCAATGGGTTCCGCTTAACTGGGATCATTAAGTTTGTTGTGCCAAAGCCAATGCTTAGTTGATTCAGAGGAAAAAGGTTAGGTAATATATTTGATATATTGGCATATATAAGATATATGTTTCGGACTTGGATGTCCACCTACTGGATCTAGGAATTGGATGAGATCCAATTGATCTTAGAGATCTACCTAGTTAAGTATCATACAATTTGTTGGCCAAAGTCAAGATTGTGTGTTATTTAACGGGATCCTAGCTCACTAGGAAACTAGGTTTCCCGAGTACTCGACAGAGGGTTAGAGGCTCGCCGAAAAATAGTGGGAGGCAAGAATTAAATTTGCAATATTCGTTTAGATACTTGCCATACGCGCTCAATCAAATACCATTCGTCAAATAAATTAAATGTTAGTTGGACTAATATTTAATAGTTGTTTTAATTTAACAGTTAGACTATATTCAAACTACTTTATTTATAGTTGATTATATAATTGGATTATAGTAATCAATATATTTGGATTTTACCAATCATTTATAATGATTATATAATTGGATTATAGTAATCAATATATATTTGATTTTAACCAATAAAATTGTAATAAGTTATATAGTTAGACTATAATAATCATTACATTAGATTGTACCTGAAATCGTTGATTAAATAGTTGGACTATTAGAATCAAGATTAAATTGAAAGATTAGTGTTTAAAACATTATCCTAGGGAAAATGTGTTTAGACGACTTTAATTTTCAAATTGGGAATAAAATTTCAGGATGGTCCTGGAAACTAATAAGTTACTTTATTTGATAAAATAACATATAGGCCTAAGCCCAGAGTTAAGTAAATAGTAGAGCATGATCTTTGGAAGAATTCATGTGATGATAACTTAATGCTTAATCATTATGCTTGCGATAATGACTCCTTAATTTCTTAATCAGAAGTAGGATTAGATCCTTAAGTATGATAATGAAATTGAAGGATCTTCATAGATCTATTCTTAGATCTTAGAAGTATTGAATTGCAATAAACAACTCTTGGAGAGTTAATGACTTTCTCAAGGAGACCAAAGTCAAAGTTTGCAATAAGGCCAGAAGCGCAAGGCGCACCCTACTTCGATATTCTAGAAGGCCAAGGCTTGGCCAAAGACTTCTGGAATATGAAAAGGGCAAAGGCAAAATCATTATAATCTTCTAGGAAGAAATGACATATCCCAAGATATCTGCCTAACTTGTGGCAAACGGGGTCATTGAAGCATGACTGCCGTATGGACAAAGCAGACATGAAGGAATAGAAGACAGGACACGGTTCTGACTTCAAATATGGTTGTCATAAATATGTTCACTACTAGTATTAAAATTGGATTTTAGATACTTAGTGTGATACATAAATATGCATTGATGTGCAGAATCTCTGCTGTGAGCAGGATACTGACTTCAGTTGAGATTAATCTGCGAATCAGAAATGGGACGACAGTCGCTGTTTCAACCGCAGATACCTAAGTTTAAGAAACTACCTTTTGGGTGTGTGCTTAAATTAGGAAACTGTTATAATATAACTAGTTTGACTAGAAACATCATCTCTATATCGAGTATAACTCGTTGCGAGTGTGCCTTTATATTCTAGAACACTAAAGTGATTTATTATATAAAGATGATGAGATAAACACATTAGATGTGAATAACAGTATTTATATTTTGAATATAAATAAATCTCAAACATATAACATGACAAACAAGTAACTCAAACTGATTTGATCAGATGAGACTTATTTGTGGCAGTGCTGTCTGTGACACATTAAACAAGACTCTTATATCCACACTTTTGAAGAGTGGATACTAGGACGGATTTGATTCCATTCAAATGATGTCTACGAATCTAGTTCATTAGGTAAAGTACCTAAAATACCTTTTACTTGGTAAAAGTGTAAGTGCCACGATCTATTAGCCCTTGTTCATAGTGACGTAAGTGGGTCCATGTCTAGCTAGGCTAGAGGTGGATATGAATATTTCGTGACCTTTACGGATGTGGCATGCGGTTATGGTTTGTTTCTTTTGAAGAACACAAATCGGGAAACTTTTAGAGTTTCGACACGAAATAGACGAATAGATCGGCTAAAGTATTAAAACATAACGGTTTGACCATGATAAATGAAATACTTAAGCAATAGTTTCTCATATACTTGAAAGAGTATAGTATTCTTTCAATGAGGACTCCTCCCGGAACTCGTCAGTTTGACGGTGTGGCCGAACGAAGAAACCGAATTTTGTTGGACATGATAAGGTTAATCATGAGTCGCTCTGAGCTACCATTTTCCTTCAAAATGGGAGATAAGCATAACAGTGCAATATTTATTTTGAATAAGGTTCCATAAAAATCTGTTTGACAGATTTCATATTAGATATGAACAGGAAAAGAAACTGGGCTTTCTCACTCCTGATGATTTGGAATGCTAGGCATACGTTTGGATGATACCAAACTAGAACCCAAATTGGATAAGTGCCTAATGTAATTGGTTATCCTAAGAAACCAAAGTATAGTACTTATACAATTCACTAGAGAACAATGTAATTGTTGCTCACCATGCGGTTTTCCTAAGAGGAATACCGATATGCAGTGGTAAGTGGGAGGATAGTAAAACTCGATGAAAAATCGGAGTTATACTGTTCAAGGCACCAAGTCCTTAACGGAACACATATAGTTCATCAAGGATGGTAACTATACCAATAATCTTCGAATACACAAGAACCGCGTAGATCAGAGAGAGTCAGAAAACAACCTAGGGTATGGGTTTCTGATCTCACCTCATAAAGATGTCACATCTATTGAGGAATATGAACTGACTACGTGTGAGGAAGTGATACAAGGTATCGACTCCCTATTATGGCAAAGTGCCATGAGTCCGAAATGGATTCCATGTATATCAACTATGTTTGGACTGTTGGTTTCTATTATATAGGTCCCAAACAACAAATTAAGCATATGAAATACTAAAATGAATATATATAAAAGACTTGAAGCATGGCG
>SKCR01054186.1:0-36849 GCA_019454045.1 Zanthoxylum bungeanum | reverse complement strand
GCACTAGAGCAAGTGGGAGATTTTGTAGGGGTGGTGCTCAGAGCGCCATTCGCGGTTGTATTTTGTAAATACTTCTGTACAACATTATTATTAGTAATAAATATGCAGTTTCTATAATATAATCTAATCTTTTATATGGTAAAGACGTAATGACCTTAGAATGATTAGTCATGGTACAGTTGCAAAAGCGTCGCAACGGACATTGAGTCGTATCATGGCGTTGTCATTCTCAGACAGTTCCTGGTCAAGGTTTACACTACTTGGTCAGTATAGTAAACCCGTTGAGACCGGTACATGTCGTATACTGGAATATATGATTCCAATGGTTTCTCAATGAACCATAAGTCTTGGAGACTAGTATAGACGTGTAGGTGTTTATAGTAGATAAACACTGAACGACTCACCGAAGATTCTTAATAGATGGTACACCAGCGTCAATAAGAATCTTCTTGGGTTGAGTAGCACTTGTGATTCTTAGACTTGAGATGCCATTGTGGGCACACGAGACATCTTCTACACTTAGATGGCAGTCACGTCACCGATCTATTTAGATCAGACCTCCGCCTGTTCGTTGGGTGTAGATAGATCCTCAGGGTGTCCTATGTGTATCAAGATAGGATCCGTCAGTTCTGTGTACCAGAGCATAGGTAGTCCATATGATTAGCAATCAGATAAAACCATGGGCCCGTGGTAAGTTTAGAAGCTAGTTCTAAACATCTTTTTGAGATTGCTAATAGAATAGTCGACTTGATAATCCCCATAGAGATTTGACGTTTACATCTGTATCTCTGGGATTATCCGGATACTGTGACGGAGGGATTATACATCTGCCATGACCTCGACCTGTATGGTTCAGCGAGATTATCCGTGATCGTCATAACTACGGGTGGATAGATTATGGACATGAAATTTGATTTCGTGACGGATATACCTGAACCTAGAGAGTCTCAATAATGAAACATACTCGTAGAGCACTAGAGCAACATAAATAAATAATATTGATTATTTATAAAGTCGTTTAATGGTTAAACGCAAGATACATGCTAAAGAGACTAGATAGTCATTTCCTTAATTATGTGTATTTACATTTAAACTTGATTAATTTAAATACACATTAATTAATAGTCAAAATGAGTTATTTGACTTATTTCCTAAATGAATATATTTTTTAATATTTAATGTAAATTATACATATATTTAATATATTTGTATTTGATTAATTAATTAATTATTTAATTGTTAAATGATTAAATTAATTAAAATATAAATATCTTTAGTTAGGATATTTGAGGTTAATGATCATAGTTGCAATTGTTGACCAAAATAAATATCTATAAAGTTATTAGATATTATAAAGTTGACTAAATGCAAATGAAATAAAATTGAAATGAAAATTGATGTATATGCTTGATGATGATTTCGGCCAAGGCCTTATTTCACAAGTATATAATGTTTTCATTGCTTTTCATTTCATAATAACCTAATACACTTTTACAAAAGAGAGAGACACCATTGTTGAAGCCAAAAGAAAGCTTGAGAAAGAAAGTAAAACATCAAAAGCTTGGATTTTTAGTAAGTTTCTTGAACTTGCTATTAGTAAGGAATTTATTCCTTTTGTTCTAGGCTTTAATATGTGATATTCTTAGGATGTTCCTTTCTTTATTTCTTGTGGTTTTGATTGATGGTTGTTTTGTTGAAAGTGTTAAGCATGTGTAATGAAGGAAGTGTATGACTATTGTAGTTATATGTATCTTTTAAGGTTTATAAAACCATGTTGCTAATCTAGAGTTGTTGACCCACTCTTAGATGACCTAGATTTGATCTTGAGTTGTTTCATTGTGTTGAGACTTTGATTGGATGAATGAATGGTGTTTTAGAAACATGATTTAAGTATTGGTTTCAAGGTTTTTGACCTTGTACCACCTTTTGGCTTTTCATTTATGTTGAGTATTTGGATTTGCATATGATGCATGAAAAATATTCGTCTGTATGAATGTGGTCGGTCCTCGTCTGGTCGGACATAATGTGGTCGGCATTTTTGTGGTCTGGTCGGACATAATGTGGTCGTCACTTTTGTGGTCGGTCCTCGTCTGGTCGGACATAATGTGGTCGGCACTTTTGTGGTCGGTCCTCGTCTGGTCGGACATAATGTGGTCGGCACTTTTGTGATCAGATTATTACTCCATTTGATCGGATCATACATGTGAGTAATGTTTTAGTTTATGGGTGGAACTCGAATAGATTATTCATATTAGATATTGAATAATTTACTCGGTATTTTGAAAAAGTTTTGAAATACGTTTCGCGCCCCAAACCCGCGCTTCCGCTGCGCCCGACCCGAATACCCCTTACACAAGTGTCATACACTTGAACTATGTACGGGTCGCTCAAACTTCTGCTGAGAAATTGCTTTCGTCAGCGGATTTGTAAAGTTTTCATCTGATGCGATTTATTCGATCATCACATCGCCACGATATATGATCCGAACGAATCAGATGAATAGTTGAAGTATATACTTGGATCGTTGATGAGACCGTTAATTCTTTAGTATGTGATGTAGCCTAGCTCAGCTGCTAACAGAACTACTCCTAATCTAATTAGGATTATTAAGATCCAAATGCTTATATTGCTGCCTCAGTTGCAACAATATTCCGCTTTTGTTGTTTATTTGGTAACAGTATCTTGCTGAGAAGATTTCCAGCTCACTGTTCCGTTATTCAAACTATATAGTATCATTTATTACGACCTATGGTCGTTTTTATCGGTTAGGAAACTTGCAATAGTGAACCTAGTCACTCAAGTTCTCATTCTCCATAATTTAAGAAAGCATCCTTAGATCATCTAAGATACGTAAGGATTTTCTTAACATCAATCCAGTGACTATCACTAGGATTGGCCTGATTGTGACTCCATATGCTCAAGCGTATGAGACAGCAGTTCGCGTACATATCTTTCAATGTACGAGTTCTCGGAGACTGCCAATAACCTTTAGATCTATCCCAGTAGATCTTTATTCATAGAATAAATGTTGTCTCTCCCAAGTATTCTACGGAGAATTTTTCATGAAATCCAAGCTTTCACCGATTGTTTTATGGGAATATCATTTCCAAGAAATGATATATCATCATTATTTAGGACAATCACTGTCAGTGCGTTCCCACTAACTTCCTTATATACACAAGAATCATATTCGTTTTTGAATTAAATCATACACCATTATGATTATATCAAAACGATATAGTTCCAAGAACGTAATGCTTGCTTCAATCCATAAATGGATCGAATAACCTGCAAACCTTGTTTGCTTGTTTTGGTACGACAAAACCGTCAGGATGTTTTAAACATCCTCCAAAAGGTTTCCGTTTAAGGAAAGCGATTTTGACGTTCAGCTGCCATATTTCATAAATGAAACATGCAGCATTAGCAAACATTATCCAAATGGATTCAACCATGGCAACAAGTAAAAGGTTTCGTCGTAATCGACACAATGTTGATAACGATACATTTTCTCTACAAGCCTAGCTTAGTACGTTGGTTTGTTGCCATCCATGTATGTCTTCATTGAAGACTTATATAGTACCAATATGCACAATGTCTTCCGGTACATCAACCAATGTCCAATTTTGGTTGGTATACATGGAATCCATTTCGGACTTCATGGCACTTTGCCATAATAGGAGTCGATACCTTGTATCACTTCCTCATACGTAGTCAGTTCGTATTCCTCAATAAGATTGACATCTTTACGAGGTGAGATCAGAAACCCATACCTCCCATGTTGTTTTCTGACTCTCTCTGACTTACGTGGTTCTTGTGTATTCGAAGATTGTGGTACAATTTCATCCATGATGAACTATTTGTGTTCCATTAAGGACTCGATGCATGGAACAGTATTACTCCGATTTTCATCGAGTTTTACTTTCCTCCCACTTACCACTGCATATAGGTATTCCTCTTAGGAAAACCGCATGGCGAGCAATAATTAAATTGTTCTCTTCTGATTTTTATAAGTACTACACTTTGGTTACCCTATGATAACCTATAATTAGGCACTTATCCGATTTGGGTTCTAGTTTGGTATCATCCAAACATATGCCCAGCATACCCAAATATTCAGGAATGAGAAAATCTGGTTTCTTTCCTGTTCATATCTAATATGAAGTTTGTCTAACAGATTTTCATGGAACTTTATTCAAAATAAGTTTTGCACTGTTTAATGTGTATCCCTATAGGAAAATGGTAGCTCAGAGCGACTCATAATTAACCTTACTATGACCAACAATGTTCGGTTTCTCAGTTCGGACACACCGTTAAATTGAGGTGTTCCGTGAAGAGTCCACATTGAAAGAATACTCTACTCTTTCAAGTAATCGAGAAACTTAGTGCTTAAGTATTTTCCATCATGGTCCAATCGTGATGGTTTAATACTTTAGCCGATCTGTCTATCTACTTCGTGTCGAAATTCTTTGAATTTACCAAAAGTTTTCGATTTATGTTTCACAAGAAACACATAACCATAACGCGATGCCACATCCGTAAAGGTTACGAAATATTCATATCCACCTCGAGCCTAGCTAGATATGGGCCCACTTACGTCACTATGAGCGGTGGCTAACAGATCAGTGGCACTTGCACTTTTACCAAGTAAAATGTGTTTTAGGCACTTTGCCTAATGAACTAGATTCTTAGACATCATTTGAATAGGATCAAATCCGTCATAGTATCCACTCTTCAAAAGTGTGGATATACGAATCTTGTTTAATGTGTCCCAGACAACAATGCCACAAATAAGTCTCATCTGATTAAATCAGTCTGAGCTATTTGTTTGTCATATCATACGTTTGAGATTCATTTATATTCAAAATATAAATACTGTCATTCACATCTAATGTGTTTATCTCAATATCATCTTTATAAAATAAAACACTTTAGTGTTTTAGAATATAAAGGTATATCCGCAACATATTATACTCTGATATAGAGATAATTTTTCTAGTCAAATTAGGTACATTATAACAGTTTCATAATTTAAGTACATACCCTAAGGGTAGTTCCTAAACTTAGGTTTCTATGGTTGAAACAATGACTCTCGTCCCGTTTCCGATTCGCAGATCAATCTCAATTGAAGTCAGTATCCTGCTTATCAGCAGATTCTGCACATCAGTATATATATTATGTACCACATCTAGTATCAAAATCCAATTTTGAAACTAATAGTGAACATGTTTATGACAAACATATTTGAAGTCGGAGCCTTGCCCGTCTTCACTTCCTTCATGTCTGCCTTGTCCATACGGCAGTCACGCATCCAGTGACCCCGTTTGCCACAGTTTAGGCAGACATATTGGGATATGTCATTTGTCTTCCCAGAAGACTATGATGATTTTGCCTTTGCCCATTTTAGAAGCTTTGGCTCTGCCTCCTAGAGTATAGCCTTCAACTCTCCAAGAGTTTTCTCTTGGTTCACAATGAACCTGTCCCAGCTTTTAGGTAGAGACTATAAGTTCAAATCTTTGGTAGTCTCGGCCACGTAGGTAACGCCCAACTAACCTAACTGATCGATGTCAACAATCATCTGCGACACCTAGTGCTCGACAGATGTACCCTCTGACATACGCGAGCTAAAGAGCTTCTTTTGCAATTTGTACTTATAAGATCTAAGAATAGATCTATGAAGATCTTTAATTTCATCTTCATGGTACAATGATCTAATCCTTAAATCTGACGACGAAATTAAAGTGTCATTGCGGTAAGCATAATGGATTGAGCACTAAAGTTATCATCACATGAATCTTCCAAAGATCATGTTCTACTATTTGCTCAACTCCGGGCTTAGGCCCGAGATGTTTCTCTATCAAATAAAGTAAATCCTCAGTTCCCAGGACTATCCTGAGGTTTTATTCCCAATCTGAAAATTAAAGCCGTTTAATGACATTTTCTCCCAGGATTATGTTTTAAACGCTAATCTTTCAATTATCTTGATTGCTATAGTCCAACTATCCAATCAACGATTTTAGGTACTATTTAATATAATGATTACTATAGTCTAACTATATAATCAACTAAAATTGGTTAAATTCAAATATATTGATTACTATAATCCAATTATATAATCAACTATAAATTGAAATAGTTTGAATACAGTCCAACTGTTTTAATTAAAACAACGATATTAGTCCAACTAATATTTATTTAAGTATTGACGAAAAATTGAAATGAGCGCGTATTGGCAAGTATCTAAACGAAGTTGCAAATTTAATACTTGCCTCCCACTATTTTTCGGCGAGCCTCTAACCCTCTGTTGAGTACTCGGGAAACCTTGTTTCCTAGTGGGCTAGGATCCCGTTAAATAACACACAACCTTGACTTTGGCCAACAAGTTGTATGATATTTAACTAGGTAGATCTCTAAGATCAATTGAATCTCATCCAATTTCTAGATCCAGTAGGTGGACATCCAAGTCCGAAACATATATCTAATATATGCCAATATATCCGACATATTTTCCTAACCTTTTTCCTCTGAATCAACTAAGCTTTGGCTTTGGCACAACAAACTTAATGATTCCAGTTAAGCGGTACCCATTGACTTTGGAAAGCTTCGTAATCGATATCGATGGACAAGAAGTGATCTTGACTTTTGGCCAACAAATCACAACTTGGACAAGACATGCGATATGGAACAAAGCCTTCATGATTCAAACACATCCGCGATGGACAAAGGTCTTGACTTTGGCCAACAAACCAGTGCCAATCTTGGATCTTGAGAATGAATCATTCAATGGAAGGAAAAACGCTTAATATATGTTGAGGGTTTTTCGCGTAATTGGCAACCAATTAATTATCTTTGTTAAGGTCTCATCATACACCCTTAAACATGCATTCTAAAAGCATAATAAGGCGCGTAAATAAATTTAATAATGATATGCGGATGGATATTTAAAACACTTTGTTCTTAGAACAAATCTCTTTATTTCCTCTCTCCCACTAGCACAAATCTTACTTCTACCCAATTACATAACACTTCTAAAGAAACCTCATTTACATTGAGGGGAATAGGTGAGAAGATAAATACAAAAAGTCAAGAGGTAATAGGCTGGACACGCAGGTCCAATTTAATAAATTCTAAATTATCACAATAATTTCCAAAATTGCCCTCACCCATCTAATATCCATCTGATATACATTATTCATACATTGCATCCATGTATTCACACAAAGCATGTTATCAATCAATCTAGTCCAATTAATTAATCTGAAAATTAATGACCATCCATATGTTCAAACGACGATTTGATTTGCGCGAGTCCGACTCGTTTTAAGAATAAGTACTCAAAGTACGAATTCTCGAATTATATTAAACTACAACATTAAATCTAATTTAATTGTATTTAATACTAATTCTATATTTAATTCCAAAATAAATAATTACACTTTATTAATGTGCATTTGCGACTTAGATTCTAAATCTAATCTTTACGGGTCTCAAAGCCCAATTAACATCCAATGTCATTTTAATTAAAGTCCAATGGGCTTTCAATTAATTTCTAAGGCATGGACTTTAGTCAATATGGGTCAAACCCAAATACCAAAACCCAATTAAGGAATCACCTTATTTGCCAAAAATCAATTTAGGCCCTTAGGCCTAACTAAAATATTAAAGGCCCATTTAATTATATTTGGACTTTATGGATATGGTTTTGGGCCCAATTGGATCCAACCAATTAACCTAAACCAAACTTGGCCAACCAAGCCCATTAATCCCAAATACAACTTTACAAGCCCATTTCCAAAATAAGCCCAATTAATTAAATCACAACATTCCAATATCACAATTAATTAATTCAAAGTGTATAGGCATAATTAATTACTCAAATTAACACTTCCAAAATACCAATTTACTTAATTAATCATGCTAATCATCATCAACACATGTCCAACATTATTGAATCAAAAAATCAATTCATTTTCCATGCTTCATCATTCACGGCAATTTGGGATTTTTTGTCCGATTCCGATTTCAATCCAATTGAATCCTAAATCAACATATCCCAAGTGATTTCAACTCATCCAATGATCAAAAATCAAAATTATCATGACATTTAGGGCATCCTACACATTCGGCCAAGCCAAATATTTTGGGGAAAATTCATCCAATTCAATTTTCATCAAATTGACCATGCATAACACTATGTTATCATCATTCAAACATATGCAAACAATCAATTTCATCCAAACATGCTCAAATCAATTTTACCCAATTTTACCCTAAATCCAATTTCATGCTTAAACAAGGCTCAAGATACCATTGTTGGGTTTCTACTATAGTCCCAAGATCAATTTAAACATTTAAACATGTGAATACAACAAAGAAGTATGGCGGAATCATACTTACATTGATCGGATTAGCGATGCGAGGAACAACAAAAATTTCTTCAAGCTTTGAAGCGCTCGGCCAAGCCCTTGTTTGTGTGCTCTATGATTTTCGGTCATCTCCATTTGTGTGCTCCAAGCTCCAAGCTTTGTAAATGGTGATTCCATGCTCATGGGTTTGTTTCCCTATCACATTTGGATGACTCTTTATGTGCTAGCATAGAAAAAATTTGCCACAAATCTTCCTTTGGTCTTCTTCTTGCTCAAGACAATGAAGGAATTTTTAGAGAAAAAATGGCCCAAGGCCGAATATGGGAGAGGAGGGAGAGAGAAGAAGTGAGTTGGTTAGTGTTTCTAAAACAATTTACCAAAAATTGATTTCCAAAATTTGGTATATGCCTTTCAAAAAGTCAAACAAATTTTGGAACCAAAATGGCAATTAATTCCTCAACAACTCACATCACTCAAAAGGACTAGACATCACATCACTCAAAGTGACAAGACATCAATCACTTGAATGACTAATGATGTGACACTTGATGTGACTTGTGGGCCGCATTTGAATTCGAAATGTGAATGGGCCCGCAAACACTCCCGGGCTCGGGTTCGCTAATTCCGAATTAAAGAATTTTCCGTTGCGACGTAATTAAATCAATTTAATTAAATAATTATGTCTAGCAAAATTACTATTCACGTCGCTAACGAATTATTAATTAAATTAACTCGTTCGCCCGAATTAAAATCTGATTTTAATTCGCGTCGAAATCCAATTTCGTATAATATATCAAATATATTATTTTATTGATTAATTCCAAATTAATCGTTCTCTCTCTTTTAAATAATATTGTATCCCAGATAAAATATCTATGTAATTAATCATAGATTAATTTTTTCTATTTTATAATTAATCCCAGATTAATAATGTGCGAGTCATACGTCATCGGTGAATTTTCGGGAAGCGACCCATGAGATCCCCAGATATGTTGGCAGTAAATCCGGTCGTCGGACTTTATGAACACGTACGTACCTAGTACTACGTTTTTACCGATTTACAAGACATTGTTGGCTTCTAGAAAAGCACCGTGCCTACCCAATTCTCCAGAAATATTCTTAAATGAATATGTGATCTGTATCAGACGTAGTATACGTAGTATTGCGTATTGCGATCCAATATCGGATGTCACGTACTAGGCCTGGGGCTGGAATTGTGTCTGCCCCGTACGAAGCACATATCGGATCTCTGGTAACTAGTCTCTATAATCGGATAATCATAACCTTGTCATATTATCCCGATGACTGCAGTACATAAGAGTACTAGTTCCGTATCCTACGTGACCATCATCTCCACTATGACTGGAATGATACTTCCATCTTGACATCACATCCAATACATTACGATTCTCAATATACCCAGAAGAGGCGTACACAGAACCGGTTAAAGCCCTGGACGACCAAAACCAAAGTATATTGATTGTCGCAAGTATTAGCGGTGCAGGTCTCAGGTTAAGACCAAATACACATACCCTGATTCGGACTTCCATAGACACATAGTCATACTACCAATGGAATTCCGAGGGGTCTATCCAGAGCGACGTTGTTTCCGTACCATCGGTAAACACAACCTCCTATTACACTTGCATAAGTATCCAATACTTAAATATATGAGAACTATGTCGTTATGCTCCCACAACGCGCACAAGTGTAATACTAGTCTATTCTGCATTATCGATGTCCAATCTCGATAATACTACGACTAGGGATGTTTTAATGATTAAACCTTAATGGATTGATACTGTCTCATATCTTATCAATCCGGAACTAATCATGGGACTTTTATCATTTTTATATCCCGGTAATCTAATTACAAATGATAAAAGAGCAATTTCCTTTATCACATAGTTAATTTGTACAACAACACAATGTTCTGTACAAATAGTGATGCTATGGGTCATAATTATCCAACACTGCATCATTAACCAAATTCTTCCAGACGTCAACATAGCACCGAGCATATCGTATTCGCACCGGACTTGATGAGAGACTTTGGGAGCATCCCTCCAGCAGGCTGAGAAGGGTCAAAAAGTTAGATTTTCATCACGAAAGAAGGAAGCGGAAATACTAAGAAGTTGGGGTCCTAACCTCCCGATCTGAAGACGTCTGGGATTGAAGTCTCCTCTTCATATGTTCTCAGACCCGTCCCCAGCTCCCCGAAGCCCAAAACCACGAGTCTTTGATGTTTTTATTAGAGTTTGGAAGCTTGCGGACAATATTGGAAGATTCAGCATAAACAAAGAGGTAGTACCAGCCGTGATGAGTTCGGGGATTAGCTTTCAGTCTATACAGCCTTTTAACATCCTCAAGGATCGGTTCACCAAGGCCCGCCCAATGCCAGATTACATGAAGACCGGCCAGAATCCTCCAATTGTTCAAGCTTAGCTGACAGGGGGCGATCTCCATCTCAGCTAACAGCCAGCCAAAATAGGGTTGAATTGGTAGCCGGAGACCACACTCGAAGAAGGCTGGGAGAAGAGCCACTGATCCCTCATCAGGCTGGCTAGCACGATCGTGAGAACGAGAAACTACGAGAACGACATCTATTGGAATATCATAGCGCAGACGGAGCAGTTCCAGATCGTCATCCGTTATTTTGGAAGGCCGATTCATATCAAGTGCCGAGTGGTCAAGCTCACCAGGTTCCGGATCCTTCCGAGGGATTCTAATGCGATATGTGTCGTTTTCAGTTTCAGAGGGAGTAGGGGTGGTGTCTGCGTATTCTATTCTAGGTGCTTCCGAACTTGAGGAAGGCTCGTTTTGGGGTTTTGAAGGTCTTTCTGAAGAGGTTTCACTGTCAGACATTCCTAAGTCGACGAGGTGGACAACAAGGTTAGTCAATAACTACTTTAATGCATATGAGGTTCATATGATTGTCCTAAAAAGCCGACAGATAAACCTACATCTCTATACGCCCTACCAAAATCCACAAAACAGAAAGTCTCTTCCTAGCCGTATCAAGCCACACACAAGTCTAAAAGCAAACCGAAGTTACCCCAATCTACTATTAATCATACTACCAAACACATATACACTACAGAAATCCTAAAAAATAGAGACATGCTTCGTCATATGCAAAAAATTCTACGCAAACAAAAAGATGGGGGAAGATAAAGAAGAAGAAACGGCAGAATGCTCAATATATGGAAAGTAAAGCAGAGAGTTCGTTCTGGAAACTTACTTGTATCATTTGGAGAGGTTGAAGATTGATCGAGAGCGGTATAGTCGTCCGATTAAGTTTGCTGATTGTTA
Organism: Zanthoxylum bungeanum; assembly: GCA_019454045.1. Lineage (NCBI taxonomy): Eukaryota > Viridiplantae > Streptophyta > Magnoliopsida > Sapindales > Rutaceae > Zanthoxylum > Zanthoxylum bungeanum. Next base: position 25,174 of record SKCR01054186.1, on the reverse strand, counting down.
TCGAGAGAGCAGAGCTTTCGCGGAAGAAGGAGTTTGGAGTATTCGTAAAAGGAAGACAACAGTGTCCACTATATTTTCTTATAGTCTGTTCGGTGTTTTAGTGGCCGTTGGATTAAGCAAAAGCGTCGGATGTACGCCACATGTCATTTTTTGAAATAACCTTTCAGGGTTAGATGGATGGTTGATATTGTGCGTCCTTTGGGCTGGCAATAGCGGACGGATTGTTTGCTTTTTGGCGGGAGAGCGATGGATGGCTGAAAAGTGGCAAGCTCCTGTTAAACCCTAGCAATGATTTGATGGACATTTAAGAGGATGTGACGGTTGCGCGTCTTGATGGGCGGTTTGCAGAAGGACAATAGAGAGATTTCACTTCAGTTGGAAAGAAGTCAGGCCGAGAACAAGATAAGTGTAGGCCTTTGAGATTCTTCTCCCATGATCGGCCACCAGTTTTTTCAAAAGAACCACTCTTTTTATATATAGTTCCCGGCATCAACTCGTACACCTGTTGGAACCGAGAACTAGGGGACATAGATTGGAGGTATTTTCAAGCACCAGAACGTTTTGAACAGTACGATATGGGTAGAAAAGGTAATTCCCTTTTAAGATCCTTAAATGTCGATCCGACCACAAGGATGCTCCAGACTATATAACATAACACGTTAAGGCATAAAAGACCGAACACTTGGTAACAATGGCCGACCACTTCAGCACGACTAGTCAGATATAATCAGATTGGCAAACAGTTCCTCTCATATCAAAGATCGTTGGGACCGACCTCATGAAGGCCGAACATGAAGTAAAGATATTTTCCACCGCCTCATCCTTATAGGATAAGGTGATATGACATTTTCCTTATAGGATAAGATGATGGGACATAGTGACGATGGAAACAAGATATTTTTGGCCAAGTGGCCTTGGGGGGAGAAATCTCATTAATGCATTCACATGGGAAGTATCCACTAGGAGGGTCATGTAACCGCCTCTTTTTTAGTATAAATAGGGGAAAGAAATGTATTTGTAAAAGGAGGCTGATTAGAAAAAAAAGCTAGAAAAAAGCCAATTAGCCACTTACAAAAAGGTCACAAAGGACAAAGTTGAATAACTCTATAAACCCAAAGACACGGTTTTCATACTGCCCGACTGCAAAATAAGTCGGCCGAGCACATTTCAATAATAAAACACCCATCCGTTTTGTGCCCGTGGACGTAGGTTGGACCCGATCCGCCGAACCACGTTAACCCCCCTGTGCTAATCTGTGTGTTTTACCTCTTTCTGTCAAAATTTGCTTTTGGTTTCCCATAACCAAAATAAATTTACTGCTGAAGGAAGGTTTATCCCATGAACAATATTTCATTATTGCCTCTGAGACAAAAACCAGCCATCAACAATATCATTTTTTTGCCGATGGATTTATCGATAAAAATTCAATTTGTATTTATTGATATAAATTCAATAAAAAAATTTATTGATGAAAATTTTCCGTCACTAAACGGTCATTATACTGTCACTAACAGTGGTGATGACATAAATTGACACCTCATTTACCGACGAAAATTTATCCGTAAATACGTCGATAAATATGATCGTTAATTTTTTTAAGTTGTTTTTTTAATCGGTTGGTAATTCTTCATTCATTTTTGTCTCTAATACGATGGTATTTTGTAGTGTGGATTGTGGGTTGATATAGCAATTGATCGAATGTTGGTTTTGGACTCAACTAACTCGAGATTATGTGAACAAAATGGTTGATGAGCACGTTGAAATTTATTAACTTAACTCAATACAAAAGTCAGCTTAAAAGTATAGAGTTGTCCAATATTTATATTTTAAGTCCATTAATTCATCTCAACCGGTATAATATATTTTTCTCAATAATTTCTCTCACGTGCAAACTTATCTTTCACCTAATCTGTGTCACATAGATATAAAGTAGTATGAATCTACCCGTACATGAGATTGACTATGAAATTATAAGGGTTTTGGGGGATTGAATTAGACAAGTAAATTTCTAACATGTCAAAGTACTTTCTTTAAGCACTTTGTTTTTTTCATGATCAAATTGAGTAGTATATTGGGATAAGGCAGGACAAAGATGGTGAAATTAGAACAGATGCGGTTCTCCATTTATATGAGTAAAATTGAAACACTAAATTATTCGCAAGTCACTTTGCCTATGAGTATATATGGGAGTTGGTTTGTAAAGTTGTGGGAATGTCAACTTAAGATTTTATAGTACCAGAGCTAGTGATCAGGATTCTCATCCATTAATCACTTGAAGATATATATTCCCTTCTTTTTCATATGCTATTCTGTGCATACCTCTTAAAATTGCCCAAGAGGCAACGATTCTACGCGGGGAAAATGAGACAACTTTCCATAATATTTGGTTAAATTAAGTGAAATTTTATTTATATTTTAAAATTAAGTGGAATATTCATAATGTTTAAAAATCTTGAATTTTAACTAAAAAATTATGATTCTCAATCGAGATTGGAAATAATTTTTTGTCTCGACTCAAAAAATCGGGTTGAGATTTGAGATAATTTTTGAATCATAAATTATAATCAAGATGGGACAGGACGAGAAAAAATGTCACAATTGTCATTCATATCTCATGTTTTATAATAAGAATCAAAATATAATAATAAAACCCAACATATTGAGTTTTGCTTAATTTTAAAAATATTAAGAGATTTTATTTAATTTCATCAAATAATAATTTATTTATTTTTGCTATTTTCCCCTTAAACACTAATAAATTAGCAACTGTTCGATAATTCCTTTTAATGTATGGGGCATTTTTATGTTGACAATTTATAAACAACCCATCAACCGTTAAGATTATGGGTGTAATCAAGGAGAGTGGAGATGAATAGTACTTGACTCGGTTCGGTTCAGTAAGTATTTATTGAGCTCGAACTTGATTCAAGTTTGAATCGAACTCTGCATATGTTATTCGAACTCGATTTGTTAAAAAAATATTAGACTAAAGCTCAATTTGAATTCAATTACAAAATGATTTGGCGTGGCTCGATTAATTAAAAAAATAATAATAATAATGTGTGTGTTTAAAGACCTAAAGATCATGCAAAGATTTTGGTTTTATTATTCATTAGTTGTTCAAAATAATTAAGGATATATTCAATATTTCAATCTAATGAGTTTTATTGTCCCGAGAGAGTTGAATTTTATTATGTATCCAACTTCAAATTATAATTGATAATTATTAAATAATAATTATATGTAGTTAAATATTTTATTTTTTATTGTATTAACAAACGTATCAAAATATTATAAAAAAACTTAACAGTAACTCAACTTAACTAAATCAAATTCCATCTAAACATACAGCAACAGTGACCCCATTAGGGAAAAAATGCTGAAAATATTAGAAATTTGAATTTAAAATCATTAAAAAGATAATACTCTTCTATAAATGAAAACTTAAATAACTAAAACAATTGTAAACCACTAATTAGTCAAACAATGAACATCATTTCATCTAATTATTTTTGTATGTTGAGTGTTAATTTGAATCCTCCCATATACAAACGGCCCGATATAGATTTAGATAAAATGAATTGCACCATCACATAACTGTAATGTATAATTAAAAAAAATGAAATTAAAACAATTGATTAAATCAGCAAAGTGACGTAAGTACGTAGTTCTAAAAACATAACATTGAAGATATTTTTTCATAGCTTTGGTTGGTAGCATCTGAGTCTGAGCCACCACTTGTGTTAATTTTTTATTTTTTTTTTAATTATTGATATTTGATAATTATAAAGTAAGAATTTATAATAAATATTAAATATTAACCGTCTATTATTATAACATACACGCAGTATAAAAAATTATAAAAAAATCAAATACAAAAAAGATCTATCACTGAAACTAGCTAAATTCCGCGTGGAATTAAATGCATGCATGCACGTACATGACATGCATATATATATATATAATTATACTTTTGGAGGCTATAAAATTGAAAGCAATTATAGAAGAAGGAAGTGCAGATGAAAAAAAGAACATAATTAAACAGTGGTATATATCGTCGTTCACTCTCCCTCAATGGCTTCTCATCGATCCATATAAAATATATATATATATATGGACGCGCGGGCAGTGGATCGCGGTGAAGCCATTAGGGTTAGAGTGATCGACTCCTGTTTTCTCTTTTACGTTCTCTCCCTCTCGTCGTTCACTCTCCCTCTCAAGGGCTTCTCTCTCTTCAATCCATATATATATATATATATATATATATATATATCATGCTAGCTGAAGCTGGTGGGTTGATTTTGAAGCCCTTAATTAGGATAGGTTGAGTGATCGATGCCTGTTTTTAATTCCCTGATCATGCATGATGATCAGTGATTACATTATTGGCGCGATCGCACAAGGCAAAACTTAAGAGTTTCCTGCTAACTCTTCAGTCTTCAGCAGAGAGCTAGACATGCATGCAATATAGGGAGAATAAGGGTCCCTGATTTTTTTTATAATTATTTATTGATCTTTATTTTTTTTAGTAATTATCAATTGGGTTACTATTGTTCAGAGGTTAGCATAAAATTCCTAATCCGATTAGGATTCGGGATCCCGTATATACCAAACGATACGTGAATCGTGATGAAAAATTATCAGCTATTCTTCAGCTTGCATAATGGTACGTCTCTCTATTATTATTCTAACAAAAATATAATAGAATGCAACATCGATCCTTTAGTGTTATTCGGGATCCCGTATCAAATGATACGAGAATCATGATGAAAAATCGTCTCGAATAAAAATATTGGCCGCACGATTTTAGATTATTTTTCGTTTCGATTTAAAAAAAAATCAATTACAATTCGGCATAATTTTTCATTTTGAATCATAATCGAGACGGGCATGACATAATAGAACATCCTGATTGCTATCTCTATTATTGTCTAACAAAAATAGTATAGAATGCAACATCGATTCTTTAATGTTATAATAGCAGAGATATGATGGGTAATTATAAAAAAAAAATAGGGAATTAATTAATGGATAATTATGGAAAAGAAAGAAAGAAATGAACATATTGCTGCGGTCTCCCCATTGAGTATTTGTTAATTAATCTTTAATAAGAAGTTAATTGCACACAAATCATGCGAGTATCAAGGAATCCCTGATAGTCAAGGGACCTAAACTGAATCATGCATGTATGTAATGTATGCTAATCAACAAAATAATTCAGTACTAAATAATTATAACTAAATTTTAATTAGGTCTCTTAACTATCATGGATTTTTTTTTTTACTATTATTAGACAATAGTTTAATTTTGTCTTAGATTAAGATAAATATTGATGGCGTAGCTGAAGGTAATCGGGTCCTTTAGGTTGGTACCATTTTTAGTGGTTTAATGGTAAATATTACTGGTGCGTTTACGAACTCTTAATTAAAATTGTCTATAATTGAAATGGGTTGGAATTAGATTAGATTGGAATCGTAATGATAAATGAATCAGAATAAGTCATAATCGGAACCAAATCATAATTCTGTATTTATTTTGTCTTGTAATCGAAATGAATTAATTGTTAACAAATTATAAAAATATCATTTGTTAAAATTATGTTTGTTTCACTAAGAAAATAAATAAGTAAACATTTGTAGAGAAAATATATGCATGTTAATTATAATATTTTACATAATATTATTATTAATTAATAATTTTTATTTTATTATTAAGGGTAAAATTGTAAAGCAATGGACATGAAACTCTTATTCTCAATTCTCAATTTTTTGAGTGAAACACACTAAATACATTCACATTCCTTAATCATTTTAAACAAATAAAAACCATCATCAATAATTCTAATTCTTTTATTCTCAAAACCATCATCAATAATTCTAATTCTTTTTTCTCATTTCCAAATTATAAGTAAATACACCATTTTCGCCAAGATTTGTGCTAGCTATATCATTAAGTCATTAAAAGAGCTTTTGCCCAAGCTTATTATAAAGTATTAATAAATTTAATAAGAAATTATCCGGTTTCCACCATAAAGATAGTGAATGTTCAAAATTATTACAACACTTTTTATTTTATCACTTTCCTACTCGGAGTTTCAAAAATGTATCAATTCACTCTTTTTCATGATAGAAAGTTGATGATTTTTTTTTTTTTTTGGTAAGATTTCAAGGAAAAATGATGTATTTTTACAATTTCAGATTCAATTTTATAACATTAGGTGAGAAAATATTAATTTAAAAAATGTTGTAATATTTTAGGACTTTCAAATCAGGCAGCTGAAAAATGAGTAACCAAAGGCCTGTTGTGTAATGTGTATCCGTTAAAGACCTAAGAGGCAAATACCTGGAAACTAATGAACACTACACTGGTAACCAAGTTTAGTAGCAATGAGCAAAACAGCCAGAAAAAAGATGAAGAATCGGAAATCTAGAATGTAATCTTCAAAACTTGTATTAAAATTCAAAATCACAACTTCCCTAATTAGTACCAATGAGGGTGCAATAGAACCGATCAGGTCTACCGTTGGTGCTATGCCAATCAAAGGCGGCCTCAGAAACACTCCACACAGACAATTAGCTGAGACACTGAAATTAAGGTCCAAAATCTAGAAAAATATCATTTATTCGTAGGGACCCTCAAAACTCATGACAACTCAGAACCAACCCTAGTACCAACGGATTATCTCCAACTTCTTACATGTTGGATAGAGTAAAAAACTTTCCCCCCATCTTCCATAAGATTTTTGGTTTCTCTAATTAGCCATTAGCAACCATGTATTTAGACATTGCAAGAGCAAATGATAGCTTGAATTTGGCAGGGCCAATGAATATATAGTGCACATAATTAATTAAATTAAATCAACATTCCACTTCAGGTGATAATTTGTGTAGTACAGCAAGGAGAGTTACTGCAACGAAGAAATTATGGAGCCCCCTTCTCACGGATGGTATAAAATTAATGTAGATGCCGCTACTAATTTGGAGAGAAAGACAGCAGGGTTGGGGGCTCTGATTAGAGATTGGGAAGGAAGATTCATAGCGGCAGCCATAAGAACTACCCATTTTCATGGGGATGTTGCCTATGCGGAAGCTGAGGCAATAAGATGGGGATTGCAGCTTGCGGAGTCTGAAGGCTTGACCTCAGTAATTGTGGAATCTGATGCTCAAGAAGTTGTTGAGATGATAAATAATAAGAAGAGCAGCATTGCCGAAATCATGTGGGTGATAACATATATAATTGATATTAAAGGAATTTTTCAGAATTTCATATGCGTTTACACGCCTAGAGAGTGTAATACTCGTGCGCATTGTTTAGCCAAACTAGCTTTGGAAAAGAATGATTCAACTGTATGGTTGGGGAATATCCTAGCAGATTTTTTGTACCTTGTCACGGAAGTGAATTAATGATAAGTAATACTTTATTCTCAAAAAAAAAAAAAAAAGCAATGGAAGTTCCGTACTTGAAATGACACTTCAATTCATATTCAGATAAACAAAATTAACAGCAAAAAAGCATAATATATTGTGTGTGGAAATGGAAACTAAACCTTTAAATCCAATTGACTAATATAAATCAGGATGGATCTCTATACCAGTTCACTAAAATTCGGATAAGCATTTCTCCTACCATATCTAGGTCAATAGTAAACATTCCCAGGGACCCAGGCACAATAAAAGGCTTCAAATAAGAGAAATGATAAGTATACTCACATATATCACGAAAAAAGAACAGAACGGTGCGTTTCGTTTAATTTTAGACAATCTGGTTTGGTGTTATCCGCATAACCAAACAGAACCAATTAAATATGAAACATTTGAAGCCAAACGGAGCAACCAAACCCTCCATTTTTTCACAGCCCCAAATCTGCCATCAAACCCACCATTTTTTCCCAGCCCCAAATCTGAAAACTTTAACCAAAAGCTTACTTAGGGATTGCTTCAAAGATTTCCTAGCTGAAAATCCATGGCTTCCAACAACAATTAGAAGTGCGAATTTGAAGGCTTACCAACATCATCAAATTTAGCTTCGTTCACCCTCACAAGTAAGCTTCCGTTATTATGATTTTTGATTGTATATTGTTTGCTGTTAATTTTATGGTTTGATGAGATGGGCATGGATGATTTGGCCTCGGGTGGGTGATTGGAGCTTGGCGTATGATTTGGACAGAGGAGGGAAGGTTGGAGCCTGTCGGTCTTAACAGGAGGAGTTGCTGGTGATGATACAGACCAGGAGTGATCCAACGGTGGTGATGATTCTGGTTACTGTTATTATCTGAGGGTAGATTGAGATCAAGCGGGAGAGAGTTGGTTACTGGAGGTGGGAAGATTTTATCAAAAGAGAGAGCTTTGTTGGGTTGGTTTGTGTATTGTAATGTAAAAAAGTCGCATTTCTTCGAATCGATTAGCTTATGGCATGTTTGCTGTTAATTTTATTGTTTTGCTGAATATGTACAACTTGAATATTTTATCTCAGTATATCTTAATTCAGTGTTATGTATTTTGCAGTTTATTTGTAATTATAATGTCATCTAGCACAAGCACAAATTCATTGGAACGGCGACGATGTCACAAATGCCCCAGCGGATACCAACAGTTATGGACTTCAAATACTGCAAAGAATCCAAATCGGAAGTTTTGGAAATGCAAGGATTGTCTAGCTTTTGACTGGGATGACGATGATCATTGGGTAGAAAATGAAAAGAGCCACGAACCATGTAAACGTTTCAGTATCCTCATGTGATATCAATCCACATCCTAACAATATAGAATGACCATGATGATTAACTCCTACAAATGGAGCGAACGGCATGTCATACTTATTTGTTAGATATGTTGTGTCAAATGTAACAACATCACCAAAAGACTTATAGGCGGCCCTACTCCTCGGATCAGCCCAAAATATATTTTTTAATCGACCTTCATCATCTAAGTTCAAGCTAAAGTAAAACCTATCGTCTTCTGCTTGCATTTTCATCAAATAGTTTTGTAAAGCTGCAGCATCTCCTTCACCAAGCCGTAGTCTTCTTTGCTTGTCAACATGATTTCTGCAATCTCTTGCCGTAAATGTAACATTATCATGCCCCCCAGCTTCAATAACAAGAGCATTACTACTTTGGGAAACTCTAATTCCAGCTCTATCATTTATCTCAAGTTTCCTTTTTGCATGTATATTGATGCTACGGTTACATCTGAAAAACTTAGACTTCGATGGAGATAATAATTCATGGTTGTGCTCAAGAACAATAGTTCGAACCCTCCATTTTCCACTGTCATCTACACATCCACAAATTTTAGCATTGCAACCAATTTTTGAATTTGGTTGGGGCTTTAAAATATTACTCGATTTCGTTTTTGACAAGCCGTTTCTCCCACAAGCATATGTCACATATCTGACATTCCCATCACCCCCTTTTCTACTACTTCTTCGCACGACTGGAAACCCTTTTCGTTTACCATATTCTTTGTAATAACTAAACATATCATTAGCATTATCAAAAATCATATCCGTGTTTGGTTCATCATCGTCATTATCATCAGTTTCATTAATATGGACATCTATACCATCATCCTCTTCAATTTCAGTTTCTATTTCTAAATTCTTCATTTTCGGTCAATTCCTAATTATAGATGAAGCCTGTATCAAATAATATATACATATAATATCAATATTGGGACACACAAAATGAAGTGTAGAATGGTGTTGAAAAAAGAAAATCAACACATTTTAATCAAACTAACAGCAAACAATAAGTCTGGTGAGATTTCCAGGAATGTTCAGAACAACTCAATGGTGTGGGAGATTGAAACCAGATATTATACTTATCATTCTCTAGCAATAAGTGATGTTTTCAATTAGCTATTATAGCCGTAACATTCACTCTATTTTTTCTCCCAAAAATTAACTCAGGAAAATATTTTATCAATCATCACAGTAAGTCTAAAAAAAAAAGCAATAAGTGATGTGAAAAATTAGCTATCACAGTAAGTCTAAAAAAAAACACTTAATTCATACACAAACCCCCCACTCCACTTCTTTGCTCACCGACAGGCTCCAATCACCCACCCGAGGCCAAATCATCCATGCCCATCTCATCAAACCATAAAATTAACAGCAAACAATAAACAATCAAAAATCATAATAACGGAAGCTTACTTGTGAGGGTGAACGAAGCCAAATTTGATGATGTTGGTAAGCCTTCAAATTCGCACTTCTAATTGTTGTTGGAAGCCATGGATTTTCAGCTAGGAAATCTTTGAAGCAATCCCTAAGTAAGCTTTTGGTTAAAGTTTTCAGATTTGGGGCTGGGAAAAAATGGTGGGTTTGATGGCAGATTTGGGGCTGTGAAAAAATGGAGGGTTTGGTTGCTGCGTTTGGCTTCAAATGTTTCATATTTAATTGGTTCTGTTTGGTTATGCGGATAACACCAAACCAGATTGTCTAAAATTAAACGAAACGCACCGTTCTGTTCTTTTTTCGTGATATATGTGAGTATACTTATCATTTCTCAATAAACAAAGTAGATAAGTATGATGGTCGTTGGTCCCTCGAAATACCAACAATTGAGAGGTTTAGGCAGGGGTGGCTTTAGCATTTTTGGGACTTTAAGCAAACAAAATTTAACGAGAACTTATTAAATTAGAGATATTTTTAGAAAGATAAAATAATCATATTATTTTTGGTAAATATTTACTAAAATATAATAATTTTAATAATTATATACTATAATTAATTAGACGATCGGCTCACACACATGTGTATGTGTTTGTATATATATATATATTAGATATAAACAGGAATCGTATCAGATCTTTATCTGAGAGTTGCTGTTGATAAAAGATGGATAGAAGAAATAATCACGAGTTAAGTTGGAGTAGAGAGAAAGTGAATATTACAAAACAGATTCAATTAAGCCTATTGTTGTTTACTTTCCTTGGAACTTTCTCATCAACCAAACAAAAAACACAAAAGATAGTATGTGTATAGAATGAGGAAAGTGAAAAAAATTACATCAAACCTTGAATCGAAGTAAAGCTTAATCTTGAACTCTGAAACCCAGAAAGCAACTGAGAGTGTGAGAGTGACAACGATTCGATGAGTAATGTTTTTGTTAAATCTTTGTCGCAAATTATTCGTCAAACCAATCAATCGAACAATCAAGACACAAGATTATCGAACAATCAAGACACAAGATTTTTACCGTGGTTCGCCGGAAAAATTCCCGACTACATCCACGTTGAACTCCGGAACAAGGAGCTCGCTGCACTAATCAATTTCAAGATTACACACGGAATCTTGAATCCGTTTACAAATTGTAATTCCCCAAATCTCACAATAACCCTAATCTCTAAAAGTGTCAATCTCTCAAATTACCCAATTGAAGATTACACTAACTTAGACTAAGGAACAAGGCTTAACACTTAGCCAAAAATAAGGGAATACAAATAATGAAAACCTCTTTCTAATACTCAACCTAAGTGGCCTTTATATATGATGAGCAAATACATGTAATTGGGACAACGGCAAGGATTGCGCCACGTGTCCCTTATCCAACGGACGACAAGGCTTCACATTTTACAATCTCCACCTTGAAGCCAAAAACATCTATCACTCACAATCATACACAACGATCATTAAGGCCAAGATAGCACAGCAAACTCACCTACTTCCATCATCGTTCATGTCGGCTGCAAGGTCAGCCAACCCCCACATGCAACAGCTTCATGCAGTGGGAGAGTTTGGCAGTAGTCACTATTTTTGTCCCCATGTCAGATGAGTTGTCTTCAGTTGGAACCTTCTTAATCTCAATCTTACCGCTTGAGATAATTTCCCGCACAAAATGATACTTCACATCCACATGCTTGGTTCTCTCATGATGTACTGGATTCTTGCTCAGATGGATTGCACTCTGACTGTCTGAATACACAACTGTCTTGCCATGCAGCTGTTGTATTTCGGTTAAGATACCCTGAAGCCAAATTGCTTCCTTGAACACATCAGTTATGGCTATATACTCCGCTTCGGTAGTTGAGAGTGTGACCAACGGTTGCAGACTTGACTTCCAGCTGATGCAATTTCCACCAAGTGTGAAATAGTAAGCTGTAGTTGACTTTCTCGAGTCTCTGTCACCTGCAAAATCAGAATCAACATACCCTACCAAATCTAAAGCGTTAGATTTGTTAAAACATAAGCCATAATCAACAGTTGTATTTAAGTATCTTAACAACCATTGTAAAACACTCCAGTGTGCTCCACCTGGATTAGACATAAACCTACTCAATAAAGATACAGCATATGACAAGTCAGGTCTAGTACTAATCATGGCATACATCACAGAACCAATAGCATTTGCATAAGGTACATTTTCCATTTTAATCACCTCAGACCTATTAGTGAGACTTTGTGACTTAGACAAAATAAAGTGACTCGCAAGAGGTTGACTAACCGGCTTACAGCCACTTACACAAATCTAGATGCTACCTTTTGCAAATATGTGGACTGATGTATTTTAAGACAATTCTTACTTCTATCTCTATCAATGGTCATACCTAGGATTCTTTTTGCACTTCCTAGGTCTTTCATGTCAAATTCATTATTTAACTGCTTCTTAAGTTTGTTAACAGCATTCATTGATTCAGAGATTAGAAGCATGTCATCAACATACAATAACAAATACACATGACATTTTTCATCAAGTATAAAATAGAAGCAACTATCATATTTACTTCTAATGAATCCAATACTAAGCACAAATGTATCAAATCTTTTATACCATTGCCTAGGTGACTGTTTAAGGCCATATAAGGATTTATTAAGCAGACAAACATACTCAGGATGATTTTTATCTATAAAACATGCAGGCTGAGACATATAAATTTTCTCATCTAATTCTCCATGTAGAAAAGCAGTTTTCACATCTAATTGTTCCAATTCAAGATTATACTGCACTACTAGAGCTAACATCATTCTAATAGTTTTAAATTTAACTACAGGTGAGAAAATTTCATTATAGTCTATCCCTTCCCGTTGAGTAAATCCTTTTGCTACGAGTCTGGCCTTAAACCTAACAGGGTCACTAGGCAGTAGTCCTTCTTTGACCTTAAACAACCACTTACACTCAACCAACTTCTGATTTTAGGTTTAGGAACTAAAGTCCAAGTTTGGTTTTTCCTAAGAGAAGACATCTCCTCTTCCATAGCCGTTTCCCATTCAAGTTTATGGGTAGACTTTAATGCCTCTCCTAAGCTAGCAGGCTCAACCCCATTAATTTCATGACTTGATATTAATGCACAGAAATACAAATCATTGGTTGAGTAATCATACCTGGTAGGAGGCCTTACCTGCCTCCTACTTCTGTCTCTTGCTAGCTGGTAGTTGGCCAATGTGTCTTGTGGTGTTTCATCATGCTGCTCAGTTTGATCCACTTGATCTACTGTGTCCTCTTCAATTTGTTCTTGTATCTCTGTTACTTCATTTCTGTTTTCCTCCTGGGCTGGGTGTCCTCAGATGTCTCCGTGCCTGACATGTCACCAACTTGCTCAGCGGTCCTTGATGTCCCTGGCTCCACCTGCATCTGAGCTCCACCTGCAAGATCAAAATCTGCTAGATCCTTTTCTAAGGCACCTGCATTCTTGTTAGTAGATTTACAAGGAAAACAAAGTTCATTGAATATAACATCCCGACTAACTATGACTTTGACTCCAGGTGATTCCCTTTCCCATAACCTATACCCTTTTGTCCCTTCTTGGTATCCTAAGAAAACACACTTGATTGACCTCGGTTCAAGTTTACCTACGGACTGGTGAGCATAGGCTTCACAGCCAAACACTCTAAGGTGGGCAAGCTTATGAGCCCTACCAGACCAGATTTCTTCTGGTGTCTTAAACTGAACGGAACTATTATGGCTAAGGTTAATCAAATGAGTAGCAGTATTGAGGGCTTCACCCCAAAAAGCCCTCGGAAGTTCGGAAGAGAATAAAAGACATCTGATCTTTTCTAATATGGTTCTATTCATTCTTTCCGCAACTCCATTCTGTTGGGGGTGTTTCTAACAGTCCTATGTCTCAGGATACCCTCACTAGTACAGTATTGATCAAACTCAGTATTACAAAATTCTAAGCCATTATCAGTCTCAAGACTTTTACTTTGTTACTAGTTTGATTTTCTACCAATACTTTCCATTCTTTAAATTTAGTCAAAGTTTCATCCTTTGATTTTAGTAAGAATGTCCATACCTTCCTACTGTAGTCATCAACAATAGAGAGGAAATATTTCTTACCCCCATGGTCTGGACCTTTGCTGGTCCCCACAGATCACAATGTAGATACTCCAGACTCGCCTTTGACAAATGAATTCCAGTTGGGAAGCTCTGTCTGTGCTGTTTGCCCAACACACAGATCTCACAAAACTCAAGTGGCTGGTCCTTTCCAAATTGTCCCTGCTTGCTGAGTACCTGCATTCCTTTCTGGCCTATATGGCCAAGTCTCAAGTGCCATATATTAGTCATATCAACATTAGAAGTTAAAGCAGAAATGGGTTTATCCGAGAATACATGTTGGCCATTTAGAACATACAATCCATTTCTTTTTATACCAGTTAGGATCAATTTCTTACCCTTAGATATGTGCATGTTCCCATTGTGGGCTTTATATGTGAAACCTAATTCATCTAGTGTTCCTAATGATATCAGGTTTCGTTTCAGGTCAGGTACATATCTAACGTCAGTAAGAATCCTAACTTTACCATCATGAAGTTTAAGTGTTATGTCCCCAACTCCCTGTATCCTACAAGTATTGTCATTACCCATATACACAGTGCCTTGGTCAGAATTTCTAAAGTTGACAAACCAGTCCCTATACGGACTCATGTGAAAGGAACACCCGGAGTCCAGAATCCATTCTCTACTAATGTGATCCCTACACACAGTCAATGCCTCAGATATGCACATCGACTCCTTTTCGGCAGCCACAGTAGCGCTGCCTTCATTTTTCTGTTCCCTAATGAACTTATAACAATTCCTTTTAAGGTGTCCATCTTCCCACAATGATAGCACTTTTTCCCACTGTCTTTATTCTTATCCTGTTTATTCTTTTTCTTCCTTTAGGTTCTTGGTTATTAGTCTGATGATTATTCGGACCATTATATTTCCTTTCATTTTTCCTTTCACGAATAAGTTCGCTCCTCATCTCCTACTAGTTCTAAGTTCTAGCTCTCTAGCCCTTATACCAGATATCACCAAGTCTAGCCTAGGTACAACTCATGTGTACTGTAGAGAGTTCTTAACGACACTATATTCTTCAGGCAATGCATTTAATAGAATCATAGCTTCGCTAGAGTCTCATAGGGCTTGGTCAGTTCCTTTAAGGATTTGAGTCATTTTCGTGAATTCATCCAAATTATCATCAATCGACTTACTAGTATCCATCTTGTAATTAAACAAATTTCCCTTTAAGAACACTAAATTTGGTGCAGAAATAACAGAATAAAGAGATTCGAGTTTACCCCAGAGTTGAATGGCAGTGTCCATTCCATCAACCTTCCTGATGACCGAATCTCCCAAGTGGAGGAAGATCAAGTTGTACGCCTCTTCCAGGATTTCGTCCTTCGCTTCCTTTTCCATCTTTGGCCACTTTTCTGGATCCGGTTCCAGTGCCAATGCCACCTTATGGTGGGATAACAATACCCTCATTTTCTTCTTCCATGTGGTGAAATCTCCTTTTCCGTCAAAGATACCAATGTCGAGTCTCATAGTCGACATTTTATTTCTCAACCGAATCACTTTCGCAACTCTCTCGGCTATTACTCACTCAATCCAGCCCAACCACATTCAGCTATACACAACCAAACTGCCTAATCACAATCGGTAATTCACTACGCAATCTGCCCAAAAAACACACTCGGCAATTCACTGCCTCAATTTGCCCAGAACACTCGGCACTCACTGCCTTAATTCGTCCAGAACACACTCGGCAATTCACTGCCCAATTTCTCACCCAAATTACAACTCTGGCAAGACTTTAATTTCACATAAAAACAATTTCAACCGAATTCACAAGAGAATTCTCACCCTGATTCTACTGTAAAATTCTCAGAGTCTCTCGCCTAGGCCAATCGTGAATTTAATCCAAGAAACTCAAACCAATTGATCAAAAAACAGAAATCAAATAACACAAAAAACACACTCTGTAACACCACAGTCGGCTTCACCCAATACGGCAACTTGGAGTCTTTATCGGTGACTCACAGATCCAAGAGTCTTGCTCGGCAAGCAGAGGACTCTGCTTCAAATCTCAATCGGCGACACTCTCAGCAGATCAGTTCTTGGGTCAATAGTTCAAAGAACCTTTGAGTCGGTAGTGCAGGGGTTTTTCTTGGTTTCTTGTTTCTGATTTTCGAATTTTGTAGACCCTGATCTTGGTCTCTGTTTTTGTGGCTGTCTTCGTTGCCCTTCGTCGATGAATTGTTCGGCTGTGTTCTTCAATTTTCCAATTTTAGGGATTTGCTTTTTTTGATCGGTGATTGCAGGTCCTTTTTTGCAATCGAGAACTCTTGTTAATTAACAAGAAATTAGGTATTCTGCTTTTTCCTCCTGTGTTGGCTGTGAGTCTTTAATTTTGTTTCTTCGATGGCTCCACTGTTAAGTTGAGAAGAATTTCTTGTAGGGTTTCTTCACTATTACCGAATGATTGTACAGAATTCAGAAGGATGAATCTTGGGCTTTGATCTTCAATCAACAGATCAGGTTTCCTTCGGCCCACTAATCTTTAATCAGATCTGATACCAATTGTTAAATCTTTGTCGCAAATTATTCGTCAAACCAATCAATCGAACAATCAAGACGCAAGATTTTTACCGTGGTTCGCCGGAAAAATTCCCGACTACATCCACGTTGAACTCCGGGACAAGGAGCTCGCTGCACTAAGCAATTTCAAGATTACACACGGAATCTTGAATCCGTTTACAAATTGTAATTCCCCCAAATCTCACAATAACCCTAATCTCTAAAAGTGTTAATCTCTCAAATTACCCAATTGAAGATTACACTAACTTGGACTAAGGAACAAAGCTTAACACTTAGCCAAAAATAAGGGAATACAAATAATGAAAACCTCCTACTAAATACTCAACCTAAGTGGCCTTTATATATGATGAGCAAATACATGTAATTGGGACAACGACAAGGATTGCGCCACGTGTCCCTTATCCAACAGATGATAAGGCTTCACATTTTACAGTTTTGTTTTAGTTCCGTCGTCGTCGTCTTAAGAACAAGACCAAAAAGACCAACATTTTTTTCTTAAAAATAATTATTTATATTGAAATATGAAAATAAATAATGTGAGGGTTTTTTTTTTCTTGGTTAATATCTGCAATAAAGTATCCATGTGTCCCCAAAAAAAAATGAAGGTAGCTAATACGGGAAAATTTATTTGATGTTTGGGCTTAATAATTAAGTTCGATTGATCCCAAATGGTGTGGTTTGGTGGTGTATGATTCATGATCTAATCTTCAGGTCATGACTTCGAATCCAGATAATGCGTTTTTTGTTAGAGTTTATGACAGTCGGAGATTTTAACTGTTCCTCTTAAATCCAGAAGGGATGATTTGACGGTGAGATTTCTAACAATTTAAAAATAATAATAATTAATGTCGATTGACTATGTGCTTGGTTCATACCATTAATGTTATTTAGAAAGGTTCACATAATTACTTGTTATATCCTTATTTTTATGATTCTTCAAGTATTTGGCTTTTAAAAGTTTAATACTTACTTGAATAAAATATTTAATACCTTTTAATTTTAACTTCAAAATTATATAATTAATATAAAATAATAATAAAAAAAAGATTTATGGATTGAGCTTTGTCGGATCCAATCTATTGCCACTCATAATAATGTGTGGTTAGATTGGAATATATAAAATAAACAATTAGGAAAAAAAATTAGATACGACAATTGAGTAGAAAATAAAAAATGAATAAAACATAAATTTTTAAACGGTGTGCTTTCTGATAAATTTATCAGACCCTTAATTTAAATTTGTTCCGTTTAAATTTGAATATGATTTAATGACGAGATTTTAATCGTAAAATCTTAAAAATCAGCATCTCCTCCGTAGACGAAATCGCGAGCAAAAAGGGCCTACTTACCATTTATTTTTTTATACGAACCCCAAAACCTCGCAGCCTCTCTTTTTTAACTCTCTGCTACTAAAACCTCTCCTCACCTCTCTTTCAATAAAAAAAGTTTATTTATTTAATAATTAATAATTAATAATACAAGAACAAGAAGTAACAATAACACAAACACACGTTTCTCTTTCGATTCTGTATTTGTTTAATTTTTTTTTTTCGTTTCAAGCATTCAATTCAAATTTAATGGCAGCTCGGAAAATTTTGAGAGATTTTTCATACAAAAGATTAATTTCAACTACTCTTGGACGCGCCAGGCATTGCTCTTCTTCTTGTTCTGCTGCTTCCGCCCCCCCTAAAATCCCCCATTTTTCAAAAAGAGTAAGTGTTTTTATTAATTTTTTTTGAACTCTATGCGTAGGTATGTTAATTTTTTATTTTGTGATTCTCAAGTACAATGACTATTTATTGTTTTTTTTTTTTTGGATTATAGGGGAGATTAATGACAGGAGCCACCTTAGGCTTAGTTATAGCTACTGGAGCTTATGTGAGTACCGTTGATGAAGCAACTTTCTGGTATTTCTTTCGCAATCTATCACATACATTTCATTTGATTCATTGATATAAACATGATTAGGTTTCTTATTTTAATCCTAATTCAAAATTATTGTGAATAGAAGAAGCATAATGGGGTGGGGGTTCTAGTTTACTGTTGAAAATGGGATTTCACAAGTGTATGTTTTTATGCAAACCCAATTGTGCTAATTTCCTGATAATTAAATTTGGATCGATTCCATGTTGATTTAACTATGTTGACTTCAGGTTTTCATCCTAAATGGTTTTAACTATGTTGACTTCAGGTTTTCATCCTAAATGGTAAACTTATACTGCTTGATTTTTGCAGTGGCTGGTTATTCTCGGCAACGAAACTTGTCAACCCATTCTTTGCTCTACTAGATGCTGAAGTTGCTCATACACTAGCTGTCTCGGCTGCTGCACGTGGCTGGGTTCCAAGGGAGAAGAGGCCTGATTTGTCGATTTTAGGGTTGCAAGTTTGGGGAAGGAAGTTCTCCAACCCTTTAGGTCTTGCCGCTGGTTTTGATAAAAATGCTGAAGCTGTTGAAGGTTTGCTTGGGTTGGGTTTTGGTTTCGTAGAGGTTGGTTCAGTAACCCCTGTTCCACAAGAGGGTAATCCAAAGCCACGTATCTTCAGATTGCGCGAGGAAGGGTGAGTAAGCTTTTCTAACTCACTTCTTCTCTATCTGAATTGCAGGAAGCTTCTATACTGTTCAAAATACGGTTACAATATTTTGTGTGGTTGAGAGAATGTTATATGGATCATGGACATAAACAATGGGAACTGAATGTTCTTGAATTGCATAGTATTTTCGTGTCTGTTTGTATGGACTTGAACTCTACTCATCTGAGCCTAAATACCTAATTTTGGGTCTCCTACTTGATAAAATCTGAACTATCTTGGAATTGATTTTCTTTTCTTTTTTTAATCCATTTTATTCTTTTGTTATTTCTTGAACTTATGTATTGACTTCATTTTTCATGACCAGTGCTATTATCAATCGGTGTGGCTTTAATAGTGAAGGCATAGTTGCTGTTGCGAAGCGTTTGGGTGCTCAGCATGGGAAGAGAAAGTTGCATGAAACTTCAGGCACTTCATCTTCCCCTAACGACGACGTCAAATCTGGTGGTAAAGCTGGTCCTGGCATCCTTGGAGTCAATCTTGGAAAAAATAAGACAAGTGAAGATGCCGCTGCAGATTATGTACAAGGGGTTCATACATTATCCCAGTATGCTGATTACTTGGTAGACACACTGTTAATCATTACTGAGTTTCTTCTTCCTCTTGCATATCCTATCATCATAGTTTTCTGATTAAAAATAGATTATAGGCTGCGTTAGTTATTTTATATATTAGTTAGTCCTCTCTCAACTTTTTAATAAGTTGATTGTCAGAGTTTTATTACGCCCTGATGTAAATATGTTTTTTTAAGCTTGAGTGCAGAAAAAGGAAGTTGGACACCAGTGTGATTTAGGATAACTGCAATATTCTTTTCATTCACAGATTAATAAATTCTGTCAGCTATCTTGTCTTTCCTCTTCTGTTGAGTGAAATTTCTTAATTGAATGATGATGTCAGAATCAGCACTGTTTGAAAAGAATTTTTATGTATTTATTTATTGTTCTGTTCATCTGTTGTAGGTTATTAATGTTTCATCGCCCAATACACCAGGATTGCGTATGCTTCAGGGAAGAAAACAATTAAAAGACCTTGTGAAGAAGGTTTATTACTTTTTCATATACAGTTCTCTTCATCAGAATTACCTCATTTATGAAGCAAAGTTTAGTTTTTTTAACTTTCTATTTTGATCAAGGTTCAAGCCGCTCGTGATGAAATGCAATGGGGTGATGAGGGTCCACCTCCATTGCTTGTGAAAATTGCTCCAGACTTGTCTAAGGAAGACCTTGAGGATATTGCTGCAGTACGTATGTGCTCATATTAAATATGTTTTTCTCCCTCCTTGCGTTCTTATGGTTCTTTTCTGTCTCTGTAGGTTGCTGTTGCACTCCGCTTGGATGGATTGGTAATTTTATTCTCATCACTAACACTAATTGGCTAATTTTGCTCCTTTACTTGAATAGTGCTTCTGTTTTCATTAAATATGATGCTACTTTTATGTTCATCTTGTAATTTTTTTTTTTAATATACTATATTAATATGGAAATATGGAGGCATAATCTATCTGTTAGTTTACCGGATTTAAAAATTTAGGTGTCCACAGTTTAATGGTTTCAAATGGAAGACTTTTTGAAACTGTTTGCGGTTGTCACTTAATCATCATTTAGTGTACAAGGCATTAGTTCACTAATGTGAAATTACAATTTCTCACTAATGTGATATTACAAACCACAAAAGGCAGTTTTTCCGCATACAAAAGTGATCTATGTATAACAGTTTTTTGAAACATAGATGATGCAGAAAGTAATCTTAAATGTTTTTCCGAACGGTTCGACTCAGATTCAATACATACTGTTTAGGGTGTTGGACAGATCCTGTTTGACTTCCTGTAATCTGTTGACTTTTATTTCTTCAACTTAGATTCTAGAATCACACATACGTAGCAATGATTCTCCTACTTCTATGCATCTTTGGTGCTGTCCCACCTGAAATCAATTTGTTTCTTTTTTTCTCCATAAAGGGTTAGTGTAAGTTCGTTATGTTTTTTTAGTTGTCTGAGTATAATGTTCAGAATAAAAATTTTGATTGGTATTTTTGAATAAAAAATTTGTTCTATTTATGATCTTATGGCTTTTGTCCTTTTGCTCAGGTTTTAGACCATTGTGAATACATTAGTTCTTCTCTCATGCGGGCATCCGCATGAAATTTTCATGTAGACAGGCGAGCATCGGGGAAAAAAACACGAGAAAGTATGTGTACTTTATCCCCTTTCTGCATGAGAATATCATGCGGACATCCGCACTTGAGAATTTTCAGTGAACACATTGATTCTTCTAGCAGTATATATTTTAATCATTAACCGCTTGTTTAGAAAAATCTCTAATTTATTTTAAAAGTTGATTATTTGTGTAATGTTCAATATGTTATTGCTAATGCATTTTTGGTTGATTGACATTGACTCATGATGTTGAGAGTTGTACTAATTTTTAACTTTTCTTTTTGACGAATGCGTTTCAATTTTTGTCTAGATCATTTCTAATACAACCATTTCAAGACCAGAACCTATCAGTAACAACCCAGTGGCTAAGGAAACTGGTGGTTTAAGCGGGAAACCTCTCTTCAATTTGTCAACCAATATCTTAAAGGAGATGTATCTCTTGACAAGGGTATGCTGGCTATTCTTTTGGTATCTTGAGTTTATTATTCATAACTTGCCGTTTATCCAGAGATATAGGGAAGACTGTTTCATGGTAAAAACCATAAGTAGTGAGATTTGGACTTCTAAAAAGAAAATATAAAGACGAGGCATCCTTTTTGTACACAATAAAGGAAGATTACAGAGAAGTAATCGATACCAACAAAAATATTTCAAACTAAAATAAGACGGTAAACAAAACTATATGCCAGAAAAGTTAAAAGTAGCTACATCAACCTTCCATAAATGCGGTAAAAATGTCTTTTAAATTGCTTCAGTGTAGTTTTCTTTCCTTAAGGAGTTTGTCCAAGATTGATCATTTGCTACTTTGGGATTTTGATAGTTTTTCTGGTATTTCTAATTTCATGGCTGCGAGGTCTGACAGTGCCTACTTATCTTTCAGGGAAAGATTCCTTTAATTGGTTGCGGGGGTGTTAGCAGGTGAAATCAACAGCAACCTTGTTGTCTTTCATTCTGGGAAAGCTTTTGTTGTTCAAGCATGTAATAGCTGCTCTATGAAAATCTCCCATGTCTAAATTTGGTTTGTTTATATTTGATTCAGTGGAGAGGATGCATACAAAAAGATACGAGCTGGAGCAACACTTGTTCAGCTTTATACAGCCTTTGCCTATGGGGGACCTGCTCTTATTCCTCAAATAAAGGTACTGCTCTGCTGAGTTTCAAAAATTTGGAGTATGGAGAAAATTACAAATAACTTGATACAATTGCTGTTAGTATACAGCATGAGGATGCGTAAAATGGTTTTTACCAATGTTCCGCGAATCCTGGACCATTCACTCATCTATAAAAGTGATTAAGAGGTTCCACTATTCACTAGAATGAGGTTAGACCGTGATGTCATATATTTTAGTTATCATCTACAAAATGTTGGAAAATATAAGAATTCATTGGAAAAGTTATAGCATGTTAGCAAATAACAACTGGCAGAAATTGTTATTTTTTTCCCTTTTTAAAATATCATATACTTTAACATGGAATTGCAACATTATTTATTGGTTTTTTTTAAGGAGACATCATTTATGGTTTAATTAGTAGAACAAAATGCGAAATACTTCTGCAGACCCCATTGTTCTCATCAACATCTTTGTTATAACCACACAAATAATATTTCAGGGAGTTTATAACTGTCATTTTATTTAAAGTAATCGAATTAATATGCTCAGAGTTTCATATAAAGAAAGCTAAGAGAAGATTGATATGTGTAAGTTGAGTTTTTGAAATGAACTGTATACACATTGTCTGATGTTTATTTCTTTAATTGTGTCTCTCTGTAGGCTGAACTCGCTGAGTGCCTAGAAAGAGATGGTTTCAAGTCTATCATTGAAGCAGTAGGTGCAGATTACAGATAATTTTGGTGTTAGCTCGACGGAATGAATATGGAGTCCGCCTTTTTGATGGGTAAAGACCACACCGTATGATTGATTGTTGAGGAATATTACACAATAGAGTTTTTGTGCTCTAGTTTCCTATATTTTTCAATCCTTTATATTTTAGCGTTTTTTTATTGGCTCCTTGAGGTTGAGTTGAAATGTCTAACCTATAAAATATGAGAAAATTTGGAATGATTTTGAGGGGGGTTTTTCTTTTTTTTTTTTTTTTTATTTATTTGTAGGGGGGTTCTGGGTAAACGGAACAGAGTTTTATAGCAGAAGTTATCGGAAACTAAATACAAGGCTTTTCAATTACTGCATGTTCTGATGAATATTTATTTTCTGAAATCTGAATCATGTGATGTGAGTGGCGCCATTGTGGTTCTTACTTGAATATATTTCATTTCAAGACCTTCAAAATGGTTTTTATATTTTTGCTTATTTTGCAAGAGTAATATTTAAGGATGTAAGACGGGTGGGCAAAAAAATCGAACATTACGGTTCGATTCGATTCATCGGTTGCAATCGATCAAATTCAAATCGATTCGGTTCACAATTCAGTTTGATTAGTTTTGTTGCTAATCAGTAGGTAGCTTTAAAATTTGAAAATGCCCAAATTTCTTTACTTACTTTATTAGATAGAGTTTCTTTCACGCCAAAAATTAAAAAAATGAAAATTGAAAGCATTTGGTTTCCAAGTGACATTTTCGTTTTTGTTTATGCATTTAGCTGATTTTGTTTCTTTACTTTTTATTGTAATAATGTTCTTACATTTTTGACTCTATATTGTACTGTTTTCATTCTTCTATCATGACTTCATTCTTCAAACTTATTCATGGCTCAAGATGTGGGTTATATTAATTTTTGTTTGAATATATGTATGATTCATATCTCAAATTCAATTGCTGAATGACTTTTGTAAGTTGTAGCTGATTGTCTTGGCTCATCTACAACTTAGCACTACTGCAGGTGCTGGATTTTTTCTGTTTCAGTTCGGTTTGTGAAGAAAACCGAACCGAATTGTAAACCAAAGTGGTTCATGTTTGATTTTACACTAGGTCAACCAATCAATTTTCAATTCAATTCGATTTTCTCCGAAATCGAACCGAAATTGATTTTGCCTACCCCTATGTTAGAGCATCCAAAGGCCTAAAACTTTATGTCCTCCCTTAGATTCATATTCTTATTCTGTTGTATTTTTTTTTATAAGGTTTCGATGTTCATCATCTCTAGATTGAGGTGGGTTACATAAACTCGTTTTTTTCTTTGGTTATGAGAAATTAGTAGTGAATGAAGTTTTTTTTTTTTTTAAAAAAAAAATTTTTATTTTACGATTAGGTTGTGTCCTAATTAGGCTTAATTCTCAAGTTATCCCAAGTGTATGGTAAGCCTATATGGTCTTGATGTAATCTTGTAAAAAAAAAAAAAAAATCCTCATGACCACACTTCCTTAAATTTATGAGAAAGAAAAGATGACAGGCATATAATCAATATTATCATAAAATTCAACCAATTGACATTATAATATTTACATGATAAAATATTTTATAATAAATAAAAGAAAATATGTTTGAGGATTGTTTACATAAATTTTTCTATACAACCCCTTAAATTAAAAATAATATTATTTTTGAATATATGTGAGGAACCATGTAAAGAATATTGTTTGAGATGCTCTAAATTCCTATACAAATTCAACTACACATAATTAAAAAATAATTATATGGGGTATTGATAATAATATAAAATTGTCACGCTAATTTG